>CM035422.1:132268457-132395957 GCA_020310875.1 Ceratopteris richardii | reverse complement strand
TGTGAAATAGAAGTGTCATGCTCTGGCTAGTGATCTCTCCTCGTAGCAAGGAAGGTCATGTAGACCAAACAAAGAGTGCTCTTGATGGGACAACCTGGAAATCTACGTGTAAAACTTTAAATATTGTGAATCAAGAGAAAACGTACCTAAGTCAATGACATTCACCGCTATGGTTGTTGTTCAAATATTAGAGAAGATGTCTTCTTCCTCATCCATGACATAGCCAGTTTGATAGCACTCATAACAATGTTCTTTGCTCTTATCCTCAAGTCTAGATCCTTAAAAGTGTTGTTTGTGCTCGCCTCCTTTCGTTGCAGCCTCGGGACTTGCTATAGCTGAAGGTGGAGCAAGGAAGTGCTTCACCTTTTTGGAGGGACTAGGAGTCGGTACCTCATTTCCCTTGTTTGCTTGAGAAATGGCTAGGGTGCTATTATAATATTTGGGAACTTGTAGAAGTCCTCCAATGACCCAAACCATTTCCACAATATCTCATTTTGGTATACTGACGATATCGGATAACCCAAAAAGGTGCAACATTTGAATCGGTACCTGTGGCTCTCCAAAGCCATGGTCCTCTCCATTAGGTCTCTAAACCTTTTGTGAATAAGTGTCCGAGATCCACTTTGCCATCTCGCATCAGAATAACCTCTTGTAGGCCTTTGTCATGGCCTCCCGCACAAAGAATGCAAGAAAGATTGTATGAAAGTCCTTTCATGTAGTCATTTTAACCTTGAGAGGTACCCGCCAAAAATATGCTTCCTTGAGCATGAGCTTGAGTGCATCAGCCAGCCCATACATTTTGAAGAAGCCTTCCACTTGGACAACTTATCATTAATGGCACCTTCATTGCACTCCTTGTCTCCTCGAATGGGTTCAAAAAAGAATTGCGGAGGCAAGGTGATCATGGTGACTCTAGAATGTGGAAGGTGGGTGGATCTGAAAGCCATCACCTTCTTCCTCACCTCTAGTAGCTCCTAATGTAGGTTAACTACTAGCGATCTATTGATATGGAAAGGTGGTTCAGGGGTACCTTCGGGGCATTATCTACGCATGTCGGTACATATAGAGGTTGTCATCTCCTTCATTGACTGATGTGGATGGTTGACATGTTATAGGCTGTGGAAACATCTCCATGACAAAGGAGAAGATGGAGAGGTTGGAGGTTTAGGTGTAAAGGCTGATGTTGCTTGGAAGGCTTTGCTCTCCTTCAGTGCAAGTTTGATAGATGAAGTAAAATGCCAAATGAAAGGGAAGACTTCTTATATAGGTTTTTTTAAATACTCATCTCACCTCCTCTAATTTCCAGCCACCTCTCAAGTATTTCTAGAAAGTTTATATAACTTTCTAAATTAATTCATCTCACATCTCAAATCTCAGCCACACATCTTGTACTTTCTAATTAAACTGTGGCTGGAAATGCTGGGTTGTATGGCTAAAAGGCGTTTCTTGTGGATGCCACATGTAGTTTCATGATTGGACAGTCCATTTCACAAGGAACACTCGTGTCAAAGATTTCAATAGGCTGCCCTGGTGGAGATGGGATTCCATCATGTCCCAGCCATGTGACAACTTTGTCGCCCAAAGAAGAGAGTGGAGTGCAACCTTTGGTAGAGGAAAAAGGAGAAAACTGGTGATACCACCAAAGCAGCCAGCTGGTATGTTCCTCCCTTCTTTGGGAAGGAATGTAATATGTAGATGTCCTCCAATGACCCAATCAGGTTCCACAATACCTCATTTTGGTATACTGGCGATAACCCAAAAGGTACTACATTTGAATCGGTACCTGTGGCTCTTCCAAAGCCTTGGTCCCCTCCATCATGTCTCTGAACCACTTCTGAATAAGTGTCCAAGAACTGCTTCACCATCTCACATCGGAATAGCCTCTTGTAGGCCTTTGTCATGTCCTCCCGCACAAAGTGTGCACAAAAGATTGTTTGAAACTCCTTTCATGTAGTCGTTTTAAGCTTGAGAGCAACCCACCAAGAGTATGGTAGTTCCTAAAGGAATTGTAGTGGAAAGGTGATCATGGTGGCTCTTGAGTGTGGAAGGTGGGTGGATCTCAAAGCCATCACCTTCTTCCTCACCTCTAGTAGCTCTTAACGTAGGGTAGCTACTAGCGATCTATTGATATGCAAAGATGGTTCAGGGGTACCTTCGAGGTGTTGCCTATGCATGTCAGTAGGTATGGAGGTCATCATATCCTTCATTGGCTGATGTAGATGGCTGACATGTTATAGTCTGAGGAGACATCTCCATGACAAAGGAGAAGATGGAGAGGCCTGAGGTTTAGGTGTAGATGCTGATGTTGCTTGGAAGGTTTTGTTCTCTTTCAGTGCAAGTTTGACAAATGAAGTGAAATGCCAAATGAAAGGGAGGACTTCTTATATAGGTTTTTTAAAATACTTATCTCACCTCCTCTATTTTTCATTTTATTTAATACTCATCTCATCTCCTCTATTTTTGAGTCACCTCTCAAGTATTTCTAGAAAGTTTATAGAACTTGCTATATTAATCCATTATTCATCTCACATCTCAAATCTCAGCCACACATCTTGTACTTTCTAATTAAATTGTACATGCTGAGGTGTATGGCTAAAAGGCATTTCATGTGGCTGCCACATGGAGTCTCCTGATTGGACTTTCCATTTCACATGCTTCCTGCCCAAGGAATACTTGCGCCAGAGATTTCAATAGGCTGCCCTGGTGGAGATGGGATTTATCGTGTTCCAGCCATGTGACAACTCCATTGCCCGAAGAAGAGAGGGGAGTTCAACCTCCAGTAGAGAAAAAGGAGAAAATTGGTGATACCACCAAAGCAGCCCGCTGCTATGAGGCCCCTTCATTGAGAAGGAATTTCTCAGCAAGTCAGCTTGCCATTAGCACCCCCCCCTTTCCAAAGGGGAAAAAGATCACCTCACCCCCTTCTTTTTGCAGAGATGGCATCCATCCTTCATGTTCCATTAACTTACGTTCCCTGTCCTCTATTCATCCCGCACATGGGAATTGTCCAACCATTGGAGAACAAGGTGACAAGTTACAATCCCTACTGTGCACCCTCCTCACATGAGGGGGTTGGCTGTAGCTTCGAGTGGATTTGTGTCTAGGAGGTCCTTTGCGCGTGTTAATACCCAGGAAGGCTGAAGGTATACTCGGAGGCTTGTATGCCCTTGTCACACATATGTAATAGGGTGGCTGCTCCCACGTAGCCCTCGTTTCTTCATGCCCTGCTCACCCACATCTCCTATGAGCATGGGGCTCCCCTCGCTTTTCCTCCAATAGGATGGGATGTTCCAGCCATGAGGGCAATAAGTGAAGTCGAAGGGTGCCAAAAATCTAGCCCCTCTACCTTCGTAGAGAATCACAAATAAGGTGGGAACATGTGTGATTGTTGCACTTTTGTGTCCCTTGAGTAGCTTTGATGTGAACTGTTTCCTTATACATGGGCACTTTTTGCTCTAGTGTTGGTTAGAGGATTTTTCCCATGTAACCACATATACGTGATATAATCATACGTGGTGGTACATAGTACTTATGGATTCACTTATAGCTCTCACTTCACTCATTCTCATATTATTGATCGTCTATCGACATAGAGCTCTTTGAGCCATCGTGTGTCTCTATGCGTCGATCTCCTTTTTCCCTCGTGTGTATTTTTATTCGTGCCTCCTTACTCACTCACAAACTGAACAGTGGTATCAAAGCAAGTTCACCTCTTTCTCAACCCTTTTTTTTTTCGCGAGATTGTCACACTTTTAACCGCGTAAATTAGTTTTGTAACACAGAAATATGAAGTTCAACGCTAGGAGATCATTTCCATCAAGTGCATTGGGGTTTTACCCCCCTTTCAAAGTCATTCATGCAGTTAAATTTGTCATCGAAGTTGAAGTTTGTGAGCTTCATTTCAGCTCACATTTCGGCTTTGTTGAAGTTCATATCTTGTTATTTTGGAGTCCTTTGGTGCACTGGAAAGGAACAATGACTTGTTTGGCATGCTTCAAACCGAAGATAAGCTTGATGGGACCAACTATCCAATGTGGTCTTACATGATGAAGCATGATTTTTTTTGCAAAGCAACTATGAAACATAGTAGAAGCTATTGACAAGCTACCCGATATTTCTGCTACGCAGTCTGTTGTTATAGATTCAAGATCTTCTTCAAGTACAGTGATTATGCCGTCTCCACTTACACAAGAACAACTTTGATGGGATGGAAAGGATACTCTAGCTCATGCATTGATTGCCCTTTTTGTGAAGCGGCATATTGTTACACACATCCAATCATGCACTACTTCAATATAAGCTTGGGATACACTTACTTCTTTGTATGCTCTATGTAATGAAGCACGCGTTGCTTACTTGAGAAAGCAACTTGAAGATGTATGTACGGCGGAAAATGAGTATATGGATGTATATTTTACATGCATCAAGGATTGAAAAGGGAAATTGGAAAACATTGATGAGATGATTCCAAATGCGTCACTCATTTCCAAACTATTCAAAGGATTGTCAGAATCTTTTCAAAGCTTTGCTACTACACTTCGTTTGGTTGCAAAAGGAAATCCAAATATGCATTGATAAGGTTGTATTTCTTCTTTTGTAAGAAGAGAAATCAAGAGTGAATAGAAGTGGTTTGCTTGAGGGAATGCAAGCATTTGTTATTACACAAAAGGGAAAAAGTAAAAATGGGTCAGCTTTGGGTTCATCAAAATCATACTCTTCCTCTTCCACTTCCTCCTCTCTTGATTATGATATGCAAAAGAAAAAGAGATGGAAGTTTTGTTGAAAGGTTGGACATACCATTGATGAATGTCGAAAGCTTGCAAAGTGCAATGAAAAGAAGAAAGAGTATGGCATGTCTATTGTTGAGAATACGTCTAATGCAAAGAATGATGAATCTAATGTTGCTCAAGATGTTTGGGTATGTGTTGTTAGATGTCATTATGATTCATAATCACATTCTACATATATAATTGTGAATGAGGCTGACTCAGATTGGGTTTTTGATAGTGGTGCTTCAAAGCATATCACTTTGCGCAAATGAATTTTTGTCTCTCTAAAAGGTACGACCAAGGGAGGACATGTTATATGTGCAAACAATACTTCTTATCCGATGATTGGGTTTGAGAAATTCATTGTTGGAGATAGACGTTTGCGGAAGCACGTGAACAGCACAAGGAAGAAGAAGAAGCTTGGAGCACAACACACAAGACTGAATGTATTACTAGAGAATGTACAAAGATAAGTAGCCCATTAGGGCAATAGGCTTATATACAAGACGGGGGAAAAAAACCTCCTAAAGAGGGAAAAAAGTGCCCGGTGGTCCTAGAGTGTTCACACACATCACTACCTAAATATATCAACAAATCCCCCCCTGGGAGTGATGTGGTGAACAAGGAGCTGGCACTCATGTATAAGGAAGTGCCAAGCTATGTGGAAATCACTCCACAAAAGGAAGTAAGCCCAAAGCTTTGCGGAAAGCTTCAAACTTCTCCCTAGGCAGAGCCTTCGTGAAAAGGTGTGCAATGTTCTCCTGCGTGGGCACATATGCCAAGCTGATCTCCCCAGCAGAGAACCTCTCCCTGACATAGTGATAATGCACCTCAATGTGCTTAGTGCGAGCATGGAACACAGGGTTCCTCGCAACTTCCAATGCGCTCTGACTGTCAGTGAAGATGGTGGTGGCAGAAGACTGGCCAACACCCAAATCAGCCATAAGGCGTCTCAGCCACACACACTGAACAGTCGCTGTGAAAGCTTCCCTATACTCAGCCTCACAACTGGAAGTGGCCATAGTAGGCTGCTTCTTGCTCAACCAAGATATACATGAGCTACCAAGCATGAAGCAAAAACCACTGGTGGACACACGATTGTCATAGCAACCAGCCCAATCTGAGTCAGAAAAAGCATGCAAATCTGGCGGTAGTGATCCCCCCTTGGGATAAAACAACCCAAGTAGCCGAGTACCACTCAAGTAGCGAAAGATGCGCTTAACCGCTTTCCAATGCGTGACTCCTGGGCAATGCATAAACCTGCTCATCTGTGAGACAGCAAACTGAATATGTGGCCGAGTAATGCATAAGTAAATCAAGCATCTAACAGCCTGCTGATAGAGAACAGCATCAAATGCATCTCCAGCATCATGAAGACTCAATCGTAAACCTGTCTCCATAGGAGTGGCAATAGGCTTACAGTCTTCAAGGCCAAAACACTGCAATAATGTGTCAATATATTTCGTTTGACACAAAGCCATTCCACCATCAACATGCATAAACTGAATGCCCAAATAGTGATGCAAATGCCCCAAATCAGACATCTCAAATGAGGCATGCAAATCAGCCTTAAAATCAGCAATATGTGTCTCAATAGGACCTGTGAGAAGCATGTCATCAACATAGACAACAATGATCAGAAGCACATCATTAGCACGCTTAACATATAAGGTGCTTTCAGTTGGACTATTCTCAAAACCATGTGCAATTAGATAGGCATGTATCTTCTCATACCAAGCACGTGGTGCTTGCTTTAAACCATATAATGCCTTCTTTAACCTGCAAACTTGGTTTTCATGCCCTTTCTGCACAAAGCCACGGGGCTGAAAAACATACACTTCTTCATGCAAGTCACCATTCAGAAATGCTGTTTTAATGTCCAACTGATGTACATTCCAACCATGATGGGCTGCAAGTGCACAAATGCTGCAAACAGTAGTCATACGGCATGTAGGTGCAAAGGTCTCATCAAAATCAATGCCTCTTTCCTGTGCATAACCCTTTGCAACAAGCCTAGCCTTATACCTGTCAACTGTACCATCAGGTTTACGCTTCAGCTTGTATACCCACTTAGTGCCAATGGCCTTCTTGCGAGGAGGCAAGTCACATAAAGACCATGTACCATTCTTCATTATAGCATCATATTCAGATTGCATAGCAGCCATCCAATTTTCTGAATTTTGTGCTTCATCAAAAGAAACAGGCTCATTCTCATCACAGAGACTAGATGCAGCCATAGCATAGCAATCTGATGCAAAGGAGGCACTATGAGAGCCTGAACGAGTATGATATGACAAAGGTGCATCTAATTTGCTGTCACGCAAAGTCTGCACCATCCATTTTGGCATAGTTTTTGCCTGCTCAATATCAGCTCTCTCATCAACAAGTGCATCATGTAAATCTGCATCAGAAATGGAATGATCTGCATCATCATATGAAACCTGCAAAGGTTGAGAAGTTGCCTCATTAGGACCAGCACTAGCCTGTCCACCTGTAAAAAGAGGCATCAAAGTATCATACATGTCTTTGGAGCTAACAGATGTCTCCTTAGTACATGAAAGCAATAGCTGAATAGCATCTTCCACAAAGACAACATCACGGCTAACCAGAATGCGTTTAGTCTGGATGATACAGACGATAGCCTTTACTTTCAGAACTGTACCCAACAAAAATACATTTTACTTCCTTATCATCCAATTTTTTGCGATGTTGTTCAGGCACTAATGCATATGCCAAACAACCAAAAACACGCAGATGAGCAACAGATGGCTTGCGGTCATGCCAAGCCTCATATGGAGTGATAGACTGCAACGCTTTAGTGGGACACCTGTTCAGTACATATGCTGCACACATGACAGCCTCAAGCCAGAAACTATGTGGTAAAGCCTGACTTTTGACCATGCACCTCGCCATCTCCATGAGTGACCTGTTCTTTCGTTCAGCAACTCCATTCTGTTGAGGTGTATACGGCACTGTACACTGGTGTTTTATCCCACGTTCAGCCAGAAATGCATTAAAATCTGAAGACATATATTCCCCCCCTCGATCAGAACAGAGGGTGCCCATTTTACATGCTGACAGATTTTCAGCCAAAACCAAAAACTGTTTGAAGCACATGAACACTTCGGACTTTGCTTTGAGTGGATATACCCATGCATGCTTGGAAAAATCATCAATGAAAGTCACGAAGTAAACGTAATTTCCAAAAGAGGGTGTCTGCATAGGACCACAGACATCACTATGTACAAGCTGCAATTTCTGCGTAGCCCGAACTGAACCATCTTTTGGAAAGGAAGAACGCTGCGGTATTATGTGTGTGAACACACTAGGACAGCCGGAACACTTTTTTTCCTCTTTAGGAGGTTTTTTCCCCGGCGTGTATATACGCCTAAAACCTTAACGGGTTACTTGCTTTTGTACATTCACTTGGTAATACATTTAGTATTGTGTGTTGTGCTTCAAGCTTCTTCTTCTTCCGTATGCTATTCGCATGCTTTCGTAGACCTCAAACTCCAACAATTTGTATCAGAGTAGGTCGGGTTTCATCTAGGGCATTGTGAACACCCCTCTGGTCACAGTCTTAGAATCACACGAAAATTGGTGAGCATACTCAAGGCAATTAGGATTTCAAAACGGTTTCGCTTTGTGGTGTCGAAATCGTGATCTGACCTTGTTTCGGCCTTCAAATGCACTATCGTAGCGACTTTGCAGGCAATTTCGTCTTTTTGTGCCAAACATATATACATGTTTTGGTTCACCAATACAAGCGGCTCAAAGTCTACTACAGGTTTAGAAGAAGTTGACAGGGTAGTTCTGTTTAACTTTTTGAGATACAATCATTTTTCTGCAGTAGGGTATTTTAGTTAGTGGCGATGGCTGAAAGCACTGATGTATTCCGTATGTTGGCTCTTGAAGATAAGTTGGATGGTACCAATTACCCATTATGGGCATATATGATGCGTCATGTATTGGTTGCAAAGGGACTGTGGAATATTGTGCAGGGCATTGAAAAATGACCTACTACACTTGCAAATACAATTATTGAAGGTGATGCAGATGGGATTGAAGATAATGATCTTGAGATTCCTGTTCGTGCTTCGGTTCTCATTGCACCTACTATAGAGTAACTTCGTTGGGATGGAAGAGATGCTCAGACACGTCCATTTATAGCCTTGTCTATTAAATGTGCCATTATCCCTCAACATCGCTCTTGCAAAATAACAAAGGATGCTTGAGATACACTTACCACTTTGTACGAGGCAAGAAATGAGGCTTGTGTTGCTTACCTCCAAAAACAGTTGGAGAGTGAGCATATGAATGAAGGAGATTTTATGGACAATTTTTCATTGATGATTTTTCCAGGCATGCATGGGTGTATCCACTAAGAGCGAAGTCCGAAGTGTTTACGTGCTTCAACCAGTTTCTGGTTTTGGCTGAAAGTCTGTCAGCATGTAAAATGGGCACCCTCCGTTCTGATCGAGGGGGAGGGGTATATATGTCTTCTGATTTTAATGCATTTTTGGCTGAACGTGGGATAAATCATCAATGTACAGTGTCGTATACATCTCAATAGAATGGAGTTGCTGAAAAAAAGAAAAGGTCTCTCATGGAGGTGGCGAGGTGTATGGTCAAAAGTCAGGTTTTACCACATAGTGTCTGGCTTGAGGCTGTTATGTGTGCAACATATGTACTCGAAAGGTCTCCAACCAAAGCACTGAGTCTATGACTCCATATGAGGCTTGGCATGGTCACCTGGCATGGTTGCAAGCCATCTGTTGCTCATCTGCATGTCTTTGGTTGACTGGCATATGCATTAGTGCCTAAACAACAATGCAAAAACTTGGATGTTAAAGCAATAAAATGTATTTTTGTTGGGTACCGTTTTGAAAGCAAAGGCTATCGTTTATATCATCCATAGACTAAACACATTTTGGTTAGCCACGATGTTGTTTTTGTGGAAGATGCAATCATAGTACAATAAAACGCGTTTTTTTTGAAAAATAAAAAACGTTTAGGACGTTCGGACGTTCCGAACGTCCTAATACGTTTTTTTGAGTTTTTTTTTTTTTTTTTTTTTTTTTTTTTTTTATTTTTAAGATCAGCTTCAATTTTTGTTTTTATTTCATGAACAGTATTATGAAAATGTATGGTTTTCTTTCTGTCTCTACCAAAATAAGAACCAAAAGTCCCTCCTATCTGGATAAGAAAAAAGTTCCTATTTTGATTTTAAAAGATATTTCATTCAGCAAGGAGTCAGGACATCATTAAATTGTTGACATTGTTTTTATCCATTCTGGAGTCAATCACTCTAAATGCATTGTCTTAAGAGTTTTAATGTGCTTTATGTGGGGCTTTAAGGTCATCAATCCTTTGTTTAAGATTTCATTCCCATTTTTTGTTTAATTTAACCAGATTCATTTTGGGCCTTCCTAACTCCAAATCATTGTACTGGTAGTAGATTAAGGTTTTTTATGTGTTTTTAGCACTAGGTATGTAAATGAGTGTTAGATATACATTATTCATGGATTATTAGAGAAAAAAAAATTGAAATGTTGCGACAAAATATAATACTCGTTTTTTATTCCCATTTTTTTAGTACTCTACGTACTAAACGTTTTAAAACCCGTTTTTAAAACTCGTTTTTAAAACTCTCTTTGTACTATGGATGCAATTCAGCCATTACTTTCATGTACTAAGGAGACATCAGTTAGCTCCAAAGATGTGTACGACACTTTGCTGCCTCTTTTTACATGTGGACAATCAAGTGCTTGACCAAATGAGGTAATTTCTCAGCCTTTACAAGTTTCAAAATGATGATGGAGATCATTCCATTTCTGATGCAGATTTACATGATGCACTTGTTGATGAGCGGGCTGATATAGAGGCGGCAAAAACTATGCCTAAATGGTTGATGCAAACTTTGCAAGATAGCAATGCACCTCTATCATATCCTACTCGTTCAGGCTCTCATAGTGCTTCTTTTAGATGAGATTGCTATGCTATGGCTGCCTCTAGTGTCTGTGATGAGAATGAGCCTGTTTCTTTTGATGAAGCACAAAATTCAAAAAATGGATGGCTGCTATGCAGTCAGAATATGATGCTATTATGAAGAATGGTACTTGGCCTCTATGTGATTTGCCTCCAAGCAAAAAGGCTGTTGCCACTAAATGGGTATACAAGGTGAAGCGTAAGCTTGATGGAATAGTTGATAGGTATAAGGCTAGGCTTGTTGCAAAAGGTTATGCTCATGAGAATGAACAAGCTAATGCTAAAGATTCACAACAAAGTTTTGTTTGGAAAAAAGCTATGCAAGAAGAGATTGATTCGATTCATAAGAATCAAACATGGAAGCTTTGTGAGTTATTAAAAGATAAAAAAACAATTGGTGTTAAGTGGATCTTCAAAATCAAAAGAAAAGCAGATGTTAGTATTGAAAAGAATTGACTATGATTAGACTTTTGCACCTACTATTGACAGGTATAAAGCAAGGTTACTTGTCAAAGGTTATGCACAAAAGAAAGGAATTGATAGGTATAAAGCAAGGTTAGTTGTCAAAGGTTATGCACAAAAGAAAGGAATTGATTGTGATGAGACTTTTACACCTACTTCCAGAATGACAGTAGTCAGAATAGTATACCAATTAGATATCAAAACAACCTTTCTTAATGGTGATCTTCATGAAGATGTCTACATTCAACACTTAGAAGGTTTTGAAGAGACAGGTAAAGAGCATTTAGTATGCAAGCTTATCAAAGCATTGTATGGCTTAAAGAAAATGCCAAGAGCATGATTTGAGAAGATACATATCTATCTTCTATCTATTGGTTTTGAAAACTCAGAAGCTGCACCTACTCTTTATGTTAAAGCGGAAAAAGATGTTTTGATTATTATTATCATACATGTTGATGATAAAGGATTCATACCTTCACAACTTAAGCACACATTTGATGTGAATGATTTAAGTATTTTACATTATTATCTTTGAGTTCAAATACAAAAATGAGGGTATCTACATTTCGCAGCAAAAATACAATGAGAAATTATTGGAAAGGTTTGAAATAATAAATTCCAAGCCTATGCAAACACCTATGGATGTTAATGTGTCATTAAAGGAAGAAGAAGATTCAAAAAATTTGGATGCTACTTTGTATAGTCGAGTTGGTTGTTTGATCTATTTATGTAATACACGTCGCTTGATCTATTTATGTAATACACATCCTGACATTTTGTTTGTTATTTCTCAAGTATCCAGGTTCATGCACAGTCCGCTCAAGATTCATTGGAAGGCAGTTAAGAGATATATTTATAGATATCAGAAGTTTTGCAGATTTTTGTACCTTATGCTATTATGACGTTGAAGGGGGGATTGTTGGAAACAATGTCAAAATAGCACAAAAACCCTAATTTCGAGCAATCTTAATTTATGGTACTTAGCCAAATTTTGGTCACAGAATATTGAAAATTTTATTAGCTCATTACATAGTACTTGAGGAGAGCTTTCATTTGATATATAACATTTTGTCATCAAACGTCCAAAAATGCAAGAAAACCCTTACCCTAATTTCTGCCCAAAATGTTTTTTTGCATATTATGAACCCTCACCTCATGAGCATCAAGGAAAGCACATTTGTATTATATCCTCATGGTCAGTTTGTGAGATCATTGAAGATTTATGCCTCAAAAGCTTATTGCTTTTTTAAATTAATGAAAGTGCTTTTTGGTGCTTTTGAGAGATTTTTTCGCAAAAACTTCCTAATCCTATATAAGAAGGGTTTAAGGGTCACTCTTGATATCTTCCAAGATGAGCTTCTAGCATACTCAAGAAGTGTTCCACGATGAGCTTCTAGACACTCAAGAAGTATTGAGTGCTCTTGCACTTGGAGGAGGTGTTCCCAACTTTTGGTTTAGCATGTACATTGTATATCATTTCATTATTTTTTTTTAAATTTGAACACGTTCTAAATGCATTTTGGAACATATGGTCTATATGGAACGTTCTGTATGTTCCATACGCGTTTGGAACACATTTTAATCCAACCTTGTACCTCTTAGGCACTTTATGCACAAGTTCTTGTATCTAGAACCCTAAATTCAGCCTAGATTCAGTTTTGTATTAGCATCCATTCAATTTTGTATCATTACACATTGTAATTTGACATTCATATTAGATGGTGTGTAAGTAAGCATTCAGCTTGCTTTAACACTTCGACAAATTGTGTACTCTCTCTATTTCTTATTCATTTAATTTTGAGTCTTAAGGTGTGTATGCTAAGGTCTCATTTGTTGGAAGATACTGTAAACCTGTGAATATTATTATTAAGGCCGACCTCACTTCCAACAGTTTTTGACTTCTCATGCTAACCGGATATTGAAATTTCGTAATGTTGTTGATGTTTTATATGTTATGTTTGCAATGTTTATGATTGATGTGCAATTGTTTACCCAGATTTGCATGCAAGTTGCCGCTTATGTGGGTGGCAGTTTATGAATTATCGCTCCTGTATTTTTTATTCCTATATTTTGCACAGATCAAATTCGAGGAAGGAGTAATTGGAACCCCCCAAATCACCGATTTGATTGAGATTCCAGAGAATGTTCAGCTCGTAGGACAGAATGTTGACCTAAAGCCTGTGCAGGGCCTTCTGAAGTCTCTACAGGATGCAGCATCCAGTGTTGCTCGTTCTCTGTCAGAACAACCTCCCCTGAAATTTCCTATCCGAATTGAGAGAGCCCAATCCTGGCTTCTTACCACATACTTGGATAGTGATTTACGTATATCTCGTGGTGATGCTGGAAGTATATTCGTTTTTCTCAAAGAAGGCTGTGAGCTCTTGGCAGACAACTGAGCAGATGTTTGTTGCGTAGTTAGAAGAGTCAATAGTATGAATTTGAAGCAATGGGTTCATTTTCACCAGGTGTATTGTACAATAGGACACTATGGCGATTTCAAATCCAGAGCCGAGAAGTTGGTCTTCAGACTGTACTAATATGCATCCATGTTTTATTGTAAGCACTTTGAAAATTATATATAGTTGAGATCTATTTTGTTGATGTGTCAAATACCGCAATTCAATTCCTATGAGTTAAAGCTCATTATGAATAAACTGTCCTTCATTTCCTTGATTCGTTATACTAGCTACCATATTAATGGAGTTGAAATTGCTGAAATGTGGTATACAGTCAGTATTGCCGTTGACACCTTAGACATGAATGCCAGAATTGTGGCATCCTGTATTTTAAATTATCAGTAATGCAGAAATACTACTTAATGCATGAACATCTCATGTCGGGCAAGGATTCAGAGCACTAGATTGGTAAAAAGGACTCAATTCTGTCCTCATATACTTCTGTCCAGATTGAAATAGCAGATCTCTGAACATCGGCAATTCGATTTTGGCCCCCCAAAAAAAATCTTTTTGTTATTCTGAGTGGACAAACATCGGCAATTCGATTTTGGCCCCCAAAAAAAAATCTTTTTGTTATTCTGAGTGGACAGGATAATACAGCAAAATACTTATCTTTCACATGTGTTTTCCGACGCTTCTTGAAATATATCAACCATATTTTAAGGTTCGGGACACTGAAAAATGGCCAATACGGCTGTAACAACCTAAGTGCATAGGAAACTGTCTTCTTATAACAAGAATAATGAATTTGAAAGGGTGGAGTCTCTCGCGTATGTTACGCATATTGAATGTACTCGTGGATAAGTTGGCACGTAACAGTAGATGTCACTCCAAATTAACGTCAGTTTGTTCCTTTTTTTAAACTTTCACTTAATATATGAAGGTCATTTGAAGTCATACGCCCTATTAAACTATCAAGTATGCTTCTCGATTGTCTTGTCCTACGACTCCAACTATTAATCAATTCTGCAGCATTTTAAGTCCGTTGGAGGTAAGATGTTCAAAGGTTTGCTCATACATTATTATCCTGCTAATACCTTATTATCCAAAGTGACCATTTTATAATCGATCATGTACATATGCGTGCACGTGCACACATATACATGCATGCGTTCATACATGCAAATGGATGGATGTATATTGGCATCCAAGTACACATGAACGCATGTTTAAAGACATACATAAATCCATGTACACATGCATGCATTCATACATGCATACATGGATGGATATAAACATACAAGTACATATGTAGACTGACATGCATGCATGAATACAAACACGTGTACCTACTTACATAAACACACATACATTTATACATTCGCGCATTCGTGCTTATATACACATTTATGTGTGCACACATGAACATACATATACACATACATAGATACATACGTACATACATGTATGTCTAGATTTCTATTCGCAATACTTTATCATTAAGTTTTAGGACGAATCCATACTTTCGGATCCCTTGAGAGTGCACGATTTATTACAGATTTGTATTAGTACGAGTGTACCATAGTTGTATGTAGATTTAAGGACAATTTTCAATTGGAGTTTATTGTAGTCGTACATTCATCGTCTAATAATTATCTCAAAATTGGTTTCCAAGAATGAATATCTTAGAAAATTTATGAAGGGTTTTAATTCCATGTGCAAATAAAGATTTTGAATAAGCAATCCCTTACAGAGGGATTTGAGTTTCGTTTTTAGTAGAAAAAATGGATGGATGGATATTGATGTACAAATATATTGACATACAACTACACTTAAATGCATGTTTAAAGACATACATAAATCCATGTACACATGCATGCATTGATACATGCACACATGGATGGATACAAACATACAAGTACATATGTAGATTGACATGCATGCATGAATACAAACATATACGTGTACCTACTTACATAAACACACATACATATGTACATTCATACATTCGTGCCATATACACACATGTGCACACACATGCACATGCACATGCACATGCACATGCACATGCACATACACATACATACATGTCTAGATTTTTGTTCTTAATATTTTATCATTAAATTTAAGACAAATCTTATACTTTCGGATCTCTTGAGAGTGCACGATTTATTATAGATTTGTATTAGTACGAGTGTACCATAGTTGTTTGGAGATTTAAGGACAATTTTCAATGGGAGTTTATTGTAGTCTTACATTCATCGTCTAATAACTATCTCAAAGTTGGTTTCCAAGTATGAATATTTTAGAGAATTTATGAAGGGTTTTAATTTCATGTGCAAAAAAAGATTTTGAATAAGCAGTCCCTTAAAGAGGGATTTGAGTTTCACTTTTAGTAGAAAGAATGGATCTTTTTCGTTCAAGTTTTTGAAATGGTGGTGTAGTGGGGCACAAATTTCTTTTGAACCTAACTATTAGGATGTCCTAGTGCTCAATCTTGTTTTTGTTACACACCATTTCCTGTTTGTTGTCATCACATGAGACTTGGTAAGGGCTACCTAAAAGTTCATATGAAATGAAACATAATGAATTGTGAGGATAATCTTGCAATAAAAACCTAAATGTGATATGTAATATTTATGCCTTTGCTATATCTCAATAGAGTTTTAAATGGAATTCAAATTGTGAAGACAAATAAAGAATCCATCCTTTGAAAGTGCTTGAATTGTATGCAAGTTGCAAAGCATGCCTTAGAAGGTAAACACTATTATTTTTGGTATGAAACTTGAGGCACTATTTCCATTAGGTGATAGATATAAACTAGCTATGATGTATCATCTCTTAGAGAATGCACCTTTGAGTTTTTAAGAATGGCTAATCAACATCTTTTTGTGTTAATTGTATGTTGATTTGATTACAATTACCCAATTGCATGCTATTTATCCAAGAATTTCTATATGTAGGAGGGGTAATTTTGTTTTTTGACAGATCGAATTTCCAAATAATGGAGCAGACATAATTATGGATTGTACAAAACCAATCCTGATGCATGTTGTGTGACAATTGTTTGTCAATTCATAACAATTATTATTCATCATTCATGTTGTTGACATTTAGTGTATTCTAGTAATTGATAAGGTGGGTGATCTTTGATTTGAAGTATGACTTCCAGTATCTTCCTATTTTTGTGATCTTATGCATATGTTCAAGCACGTCCTACCCTTCAGTTTAAAGTATATTGTCATATCAGATTCTAGTGGGCATGTTTATGGGTTTAATAAAAATTTATGGGTTATGTAAGTGATGCTTGATGCTAGTGTGAAATCATATGTATACAGGTCATCCAACCCTAATATCCCCCCCCCCCCCCCTGTCATGCCTGTATGTATGTTTATATGTTAAACCTAGAGGACCATTTAAATAACATGCTAAATGAGACGCAAGACTTTTGAAGTTCTCACTATATGTATTAAATCAAATGAATGAGTATCTATGTTCAAAAGGTTTGAAAAAGATGTTATGGTAAGGTAGCATTAGGGAATTTCAGAGTTCACTCTTGGGCCTTTAGGCATCCTAAAAATAAATGGCTCATTGAATGAAAAGAGGGTCAATGTTTTTTGCCTATTTTTGGAAATTAGACAAATTCAAAGAACTGAAATTTGTTTTTCTTCGTGTTATGATGTAGGAAATATTATATATGGTACAGAGCCTAGTGATAAAATATGATGTATCATCTCTAGTGTAACAGATAGAGGATTGGATCGGATAGGGTAACAAATCCAAGTCTTGATCTCTTCCGCTACCATTAGATGCATGTGTGGCGACCTGAAGTAATGCAACAATCCTAGTGTATGAATAAAAGGAATATCAAAGGCTCGGTCAAGGAAAAAAATTGTCTCTAAGTCTTGTAGGCTTCCTCGACCGCTCATTGTGTGCAGTTAAAAGAAATATACACAGGGAAATTATAGCATCCAATTAGAGAGCAACAAGTTAGCAAGAGGCGATTGAAGACAACAAGCCTCATTTGCCATATGTATCCCATGTTTAGCCACCAGTTGCGCATCAAGAAAGCCCTCTAACTATGTGTCAGTAAAACCTGGAGAAGCCTATCAAGGCACAAGAGAGACTAAGAGGGGGAGAGTGTTGCAGAGGATAAAAGACAAGGAAGCAAAAAAAGTAAATCGTGGATTTTCCTGAGTATTGTGTATTTTTTATAATTGAAGTATCATATATCGTGAAACCCGAGTATCTTGTATTGGGAGTAAATTAAAGTATCGTATATCGAGGGTGACCAAATATCATGTATCGTGGAAAAATAGAAACCTCTATAATTGGACTCAGAAGTGAAAATCGAGAACTTCCAATGCTTAATTACTAAACTCAACCATTCCTAGAGTTGAGAAATCATCCTAAGGAAATCATAAAGATCCCTACTTATGAATGAACCTAAGGGAGGACATGTACTAGGGAGTCAAAGAGGTGTGATTTCATATGCAGAAAGTGTTACTCAAAAGAGCGTCCATTCCATCTATTTAGACACATCTAGTGACTCAAAAGGAGAGTTGATCATAGCCTTGGAAGAAATGCACAACTCGGTGACTTTGGTTGGGCTCATGCTGGTAATAGAAGGAGAGTATAGGATGTCCCTGAAATATGTTTCCACTAATGTGCATGGGTGTGTACCCAAGTATCGACTTAGGGACTTGAGGAGAAAGAGACTATACCTCAATCCACTACAAGTGCATATAGTGGGGATTCACGCTTTAGTTATCAATCCAAGAAGTATCATAACCTAGCCAAGTGTATGAGGACATGCATTCAAATGATGGTCAATGCAAATGTGAACTAACAAAGGTGCAAACAAGTGTAAACTATCACATTCAAAGCTTTCATGGTCGGCTATGGTGTCACGACACCTAGAGTAGTAGCCAACAGTAAATCAAGCTTTTCTCTCAGCCCCGAACTCGGAATATAGTGAATACCGGTTCATTTCAAAGTTCTTGAGAAGACGCATCCAGTGGTCACATTTTCACTCGATTGTGATACTTTTGCTTCAAGCTATGAGCAAAATACTGAGCCACGGGAATGACTTACCTATGCTTTAGCACTTGCTACACTTCGCACACATATTACCAAGAACAAACAAGCACTTCCATGGATAGAAAACACTTCAAAGCACTCTTTTTAGCCATCACACATGCATGCAAGCTCACAAGGAAGAAGATACAGAGAAGAGAAGACACCGATTCGAAATTTTGTGCTCTTGATTCTCACAATGGCAAAAAGTCCTCACAAAGAGTCACAAAATGAGTTATATACATGTGCCCTAAAAAATGGTCCTTTCACACAAGGGACCGACACTTTATTGACCAAAATGCTAACTTCCCACTAGTTTACAAGGGTAATGATACAAATATCTATGGATATACATCTAGAGGACGCCTGTAGTGCATTTACATCAGAAAATACATTACAAAGCGGCTATGTTACAACAATAAAGTGTCCAAATCGAAAAAAAGGCCTTTCTTTTTCTCTGCATCTTTGCTCTTCTTTGCTCTGCAACACTCTCCTCCTCTTTGTCTCTGTCATCCCTTGATAGACTTTTCTTCTTGTCTCTAGTTCTGTGTGTGTAGTCCATCTAGTTCCTTATTAACTGATAGTATCTTTATAGTTGACCACTGCCAGCTCCTGTGGAAGTCGTAATGATATAGTTTTACCAGTGGTCAAGGAACTCATCATAAATCGGGACCTGTTGCATTGGTTTTGACCTATTCTTTTTTTCTTGTTAAGTCGGGCTGCCACGCACACAACTAGTGGAAGGTATGAAAATCTGGATTTCCAACCTTCGATCTTGACCTCCCGAAGATCAAGAGGTTGAAGCACCTTTTGGGGCTCGGGATTTGCTGGATATCTTCTTGCATTACTTCATGGGTAGTTGTTGGCCTTGATCCGTCCTTGCCTGTTGTGTACTTTCCACTGTTGTGTGCCCTTGCGGGGCTCTGTGCAGAGATGAATGTTGCGTGCCCCTGCGGGGCTTCCTACAGAGACATGTATTCACATATATTCTATTTAATGAAGCTTCTTTCTTGGTTTTCTTCTTCTTTTCTTTTTGCTTGACTCTCCTTCAACACCCACCCCCTCCTGAACTCTATCGTCCCCGACAAGCTTTGGATGTCGACGGGAGTACATCCTATATACCTTTTGCTCTCTTTCATTAAGAAGATTGGCTTCACATATCATGAGTTGCTTCCATTCTTCTGCTTTTACACCATCATGTGGTGCATGTCTGTGGTGTGCAAAGAAGCTTAATTCATACATCACAAGTCTGGCATTCAGATTAGTTGACATTTTCAAGAAAATTTTTGAGTCAATCTCAAAAAATCCTATAAAAAACGCTTCCTGAAAAGTTTACATATACGAGCTCGGAAAAACATAAGTCTGGAGTAATATGCCATAATTGTAGGACGACTAGGCATAACAGATAGATCGAAAATGAGTATATGTGGGCCTTGATTAATGCCGATGAAATTCAAAATGTATATTCTGCATACTTAAAAACTTTGAGTACTGTGAGTATCATACTGAGGATTTTATTGGTCATCTTTATTGTGAGATCGGTTACTGTCGCATAACGGTTTAGCCAAAACTCGATGGATCTCCCCATATATTCCTTAGTTTATAAATAGTTGTGAGGTGGGCTTGGAAGTAAAGGGTAATTCAACCATTGCTTATTGAGCTTACCAGTTCTTTGTAAATCCAAAAATTCCTGTACATCACGTCGATGTGGCATCGGGCAAAAAGATGGATTCACCTGGAATAAATATGGTGCAGCTTGCCAATGTACCCGTAATGTTGGATGCTTTTCCAAAAACTTCCTTCTCCATAATTGTTATGCCGCCTCAAATTATTCTTGAGTGTAAGTGAATGTGTTTGACTTGAAGTTCAATCGATCATCTGGATCTTTTTGTGTAATCTGCTTTATATAGCGACGCGTCTTCTCTTTCAATGGCCCATAAGGTAGGTGAACGGCTTTATTATCTATTCCAAGTCTTTGCCTTTAAATTTTGCTTCTTTCATTACTTTGACTACATTTTTGAAAATTTCCATCAATCGGGACACCATTAGTGCCCATTCCTTCTGACCTAGTTTTGCAGTATATGGCATTGGATGATCATCACTAGGTTCCGCCGTCTGCTCTCTTATTGGTGAATGATAGATCGGGGGAGATAGAGGACGTACCTCTACCTCGTCAATAGGATTCCCTTGTTGTGGCTCTAGTGGTGTCCCGATTTTGCTAGCATCTTTTAATTGTTTCCTGAGTTGAGCAATGATTTGATCTTTTTCTTCATTGTCCTTGATGCTGGCTTTGAGCTTCTTTTCAATACTAGTCTTTTCTTCATATATGATCCTCACTTGATCAGCATCTTGTATACATTGTTCATTATACTTCACAACTGCGTCTTTCCATTTGAGATTCAACTCTTCAGTGTCTGTAGAAAATTTTGTTTCTAATACCTTGTAGCTCCCATGTGCGTATTTAAGCTAATTTTCCATACCATCCAATTGTTTGGGTAACTCATGTGTGGCATTGTCGTCGGTAATTGATACATCTAAGGGTTTATCCATTAAGAGAGAATTCATGAGTTCTTTGTTCCTACTCCTTAGATTATCATTTTCGTCCATATATACTTTGATTTGAACTTCAAGGAGTTTGCTTCAATTGAGTATACGACCTTTCTCTATGCCAGAAGCTGCTTTTTGTTGTTCTAAGTCTTGAACCTTCTTTTGTAATTCTTCAACTCATTGCATGAGAACATTTTGTTGTTCTTGTGATACTCGTAAATCCTCTTTTGCAGTCTGCAATTTGGCATCTTTCCGAGATAATGCACTTTGTAAATTGACTATGGTGGTCGTGAGTTCTTCACTCATTGTCTGAAATCTGTACTTGTTAGCCATCAACATTTCTTTCGCTTGATCTTCTTCCATGAGCACCATTTGTGCAGTCATTGCATTATCAATCATGGTCTTTACAAGGGGCTTCAATTTATTGACGTCCACATTTAACCAAGTTTGCGATATAATAGGTTCTTTGCCTGTGGTCATGTCCTTTCCTTGTGCCACGTGTAGTATTGTTTGGTGGGGCTGCCGAATATGGAGCTGTATCATTGGCTCAGCCTCTTTAGTTATTCCCTTCCCTTGTGGCATATCATCTGGAATCTCAATCACATTAGTTATCGGTGTTTGTTGAGATAATACCTCTTTTTCTAGGTTCCTTTGCAATTCGTCTTTGATGGGTGGTACCACATTTGTTTTTGGTGGAGATGCTTCTTTTATACTGATCTTGGACTGGGTATTCAACTGGATGGTGTGCCTTCTTTCAAAGGGTGCTTCCTGATTCTATACTTGTAGATTTTGATGTTCAGGGGTGGTTTGGACTTGATGAATCTCTATCCAGTCTTTATCATTCATCTCTGTTCTTATATCTATGTCCAATGTATATTGTTCATGAATAGATTCATCATGGGAACTTGAATCATCAAGCCCTAATTCCTTGTATCTGGTGGCTTCTGATAGGCTATGGTCTTTTTGAATCTTTTTCTGCAACGTCTCGATTGCCTGTATTGGTGTCCTTGTACAATAAGATTTACCTCGCCTTGCATGTAAGTATGTGTTTCTTCTAAAGCGGCTGATAGATCCCTTTGTGTTATTGGAGGTTGAGTTAACGAGACCTGTGGTAGTAGATGTGTTCGCTTGGATTGGGGGGTCTCCTGTGCTTCTTCTTCTGTAGCCCGCTTAGCTCCACGCATCGTAGTTCTTGAACTTGTTGCAACTTCTTCTCTTGATATGGATGCTTCCTTCTTCTTTGGAATTGTTGTAGACTTCATGTATCTGGCCATTTCAGTCGAGGTTTGCATTAACCGTAAGCATTCCTTCATTTCTAGCGCTTCATAGATCAATAGAGTCAAGGTAGAACTCCCATTCAAAAACTTCTTATGGTCCCATTTCTTCTTGGCTTCGAATAAACATTCCTGTATGTATGGTGTAAAGTTGAATTTGTTCCTGATTTGCCTCATAACATGAGATAGTAATTGAACTACAATCTTTTATGGCGTTGTATATCTGTTCATGCTTGGGAAACAGAAATGTTGATGCACCACATGAACTGATTCTTCAATATCCGTCCTGTTGATTTCCATAAAGGTCTTCTTTTTAGCATCGTGACATTCATTTTTGAGATTTGTTAGGCCGTCTTGATTCCATCCAAAAGCTTTGTTGATGAGCTCATCCGTAAATCGAACATGTTTCCATTCTCTAGTTTTGTTAAGAACTATAGCTTCTGGTACTTAGGGCATATCCACTACTGCCTGCAGCGTGTTCATCACCTGGGTACATCATTGAAAATCTGGTAGATAAATTGGAAGTCGTAAGAATGCATCAATTCGTGCCCTTGTCCATATATCCACAATGCTTGGTAATCCATGTTGTAGAGTCTGGAAATCTTGCGACATCAATGGAAATTGATGATCTCTGTCCATACTCTTGATTGTGGCCAAAAAGATAAGGTCTGCCATCGGTTGGTCTTCGCGGAACAAATGATCTCTTGCTTTCGTAATTGATTCCAAACGAAGAACCAGGAATTCTTCCTCATGAGTAGCTTCCAAATCAAATGATGCCATCTGCACTTAAAGCACACCACAATCAGTGTAAAAGTGGTTGCATTACTTATTTTCCACTTAGTCGCCATGAATCGAACAGTTCTTCGAGTGACTTGTGTCGTCATTCCCTCGTGGGTGTAAGAAAGGTAGTACCTAGGATTTTTTCATATGATTTTTCTTATTTTTTGTTGAAAGAAAACAAAAATTGTAGTGAATAGCTAAAGCTTTATTTTATTTTTAATTATTTTCCTTGAAGTTATTGCACAAGTGCTCTCCTATTCCCTGGGAGAGAAATGTGCATCACTAATAAGTAGAAAAAGAATTATGTGCCGAATGCATGGCCTTGTAATGTGGCCTTATCATGCACATTCGAGGTGTATGGAACTCAAGATGTGTGCAAGAAGAAGTTGCTAGCGGGTTTGTAGATGGCGATCGAGATTTTGGTATCCAAATCAGCTTTATTTTGTTGTTCTTGACTGCAACTTTGTCTCCTTTTGAGCTTTATGTGGCTGTCGTATTGTGATTCTTCTTTGCTAGCCATACATATCTTTGAGTTGATTTCTTTGAGTGCTCCTGTTTTTGCCATTTCGGGTTATTCCATCTTTTTTACTCCTTTGACTTCATTTTGGATGGATCTTTCCTTTGTATTGGTGTCTTCAGTTTAGCTTTCTTCACTGACATAGTTGATTTGGGAATCCATATTTGCGTTCTGGAGGATTGAACAACCATCAGTTTCTTTGGGCTCCACAATTGAACAATCTTATGTAACCTAGTGATCCAGCTTGGCTTCTAGTCTTGACCTGTTGTTGGTGCATTTGTAGGTGATAGCTTTGTCATTGATGATATGCTGCTACTTGATCTTTCCAAATCCATGCCTGTATGGTTCTTTGAATGGGATACATTCAAATGGTGGGTGGTTCTGGTTGATTACTATGAACAGTTTTACTAGGACTAAGCTCCTTGTTGGAACAAACCAATCACAAATTGGTGATTACAAAGAGTTTGAAGCAAGCTCATGATCAGATTGAAGTGGAAGAAGACACTTGAGAAAGTGAACAGATCTCAGAAATGAAGTTTGTATACATATGTACATTACAGGTGGAAATTCTTGTAATATGAGTAGAGATAATGCTTAGGATGATAAGGAGTAATGTAATAGACACTCTAGAACTATATCTATATAATTCAATGATGTAAAGAAATACAGGAGAGAGTCATTAGAAGCCAAGTGTCATTAAGGTAGATGTGTAGAGAGTTATCTTCACGAGTTAGCGTTGAGTCTTTCTCTGATTTCTCTCAGTCTGATCATGTGGATTAGAAATCCTTTTGTACACATCGAGTTTGGAAGTTAATGAAGCTATGCTCAAAGTTTCATGGTCTAATTCCTTTCATGCTGTGAGTATGATCAATAGGAACATGTATATGTAAAGTCTGTAGATGATCTTTCAGAGTCGCGCATTTTTTCGTGTCAATGTTTTGCTTAGATCTCAGTGCACAGTGTAAAGTTTTTGAAAAATGAGCATTCAAAATCTAAGTTAGAAGGTAAGGAAGCTATGGCTAAAAGCATTTAGAAAAACGGGATCTGTGCTGTGAGAAATCAACCTTACAAGTTACCTATGTCAAAGTCTCTTATTCAGGAAGACAGTTTCTGACATACTTTTTATCTTAAGGATCAAATTGAAGTTTTAATGACTCTTTTGAAGGACTAATGGTTGATATGATTGCGCAAAGGTAGCTTGGAGGTATGTATATCATTAGATTGAAGAAATTTGAAGATATGTGCAGGTAATGAAGTCAATCTTTGAAGCAGACTTCTTGAAGAAGGAAAATTCTCATTCAGAGAATTGTTCATGAATGATTTGAAAAATCAAAGTAACATTTGTGTAAAGTTTGGTCTATAACTGATATAAAGGTGTTCTTAGATAATTATAGATCAAGCCTTTGGAGATTAAGAGGTCTCCAACAGTGGTATCAAAGCTGAAGGTGCAATATAAGTGAAGTAAAGGCATTGGAAGTCCCGACTGCTACAGATATTGAAGTTCCTTCTAATTGAAGGTGGACAAGGACAAATTCTTGAAGATAACCTGTAGAAGTACAAAGCATGAGTTCGAAGGATCAATAAAGATCAAAGCTTCATATCAAAGGTACACTTTATTATCATAAATCATAGTAATTGCAGATACAGAAGATGAAAAGATGGGAGAAAGCTTGCATATTGATAAGCTAGATAGGGAGAACTATCCAGCTTGGTCCATGAGGATGGAGGCACACCTCATGAGCAAAGATTTGATGACATTCATTACAGGAGAAGAAGAAAAGCCTGAGTTTACAGATCCTAGTATTCGAACTAGGGAAGAGCTTGCAGATTTGAAGACTTGGATGAGAAAGGATTCTCAAGCTAGGAACATCATTTACATGGCTGTAAATGATTATCTTTTACCTCACATCAGAGGATTGGAAAGTGCAACAGATGTGTGGAATGCTTTGGAAGACCATCTCCAAAACACAACCAAGTCAAGGAAGTCTTCATTATGGGTAGAGTTTACAACCTTTAAGAAGATGAGTTCACAATCAATTTCTGATTATGTGGCAAGGATGAAGGATATTGCAGATAGCTTGGGAGGAGTAGATGAAGACATTGAAGAGGATAAGTTGGTAAGGCAAATACTTACAAGTCTGAGAGGAGATGAGAAGTGGAAGCCTTACATATTGTCCATAGAATTGTCACTTGATCACTTTACTCCTGATCTTAATCAATTGCTAGGACACATGCTAACTTTTGAGCAGGACATTAAGGGAGATAATGATAGGAGTGCAAGTCAAGCTATGTACTCCAAGGACAAGAAAAAGAATGGCAAAGGGAAGCAGTAAACTGATGATGAAGGATCTTCAAGTCAAGCTAACTTTACAAAAGGAAAGATGAACTTCCGAGGTAAAGGAAGAGGAGGTAAGAACAAAGATAATACTAAAGCTTGTTGGATTTGTGGTAGAACCAATCATTCGGCAAATGATTATTGGTATAACAATCAAAATGGAGGAAATAATAATGAGAGTTTTAATCAAAGAGGTAGAGGAGGCAGAAATCAAAGAGGAAACTTCAAAGGAAGAGGTGGTAGGACATCATATGCTAGAGGAGGTGGAAGAAGTTTTCAATCTCAGTCCTACAACAACATTTATTATAATTATGCATCAGATCAAAAGGATGACATGAATCTCATCTTGAATGCAACTCATGAAGCAGTAGGAGAACACCAAAGGGTGTTTTATATTGATTCAGGATGTAGCAATCATCTGAGTGGCAATATATCCTTGATGATTGATATGGAAGCAAAGGTGAATGGACATAGAGTTCAAACAGGTGACAATACTAAGCATAAGGTGGAAAGCATTGGATCAGTGAAGACAAAGAATTGAAGTACAGTCTTAAGCAAGGTACTTTATGTTCCTACTATTCCTAAAAATCTGATAAGTGTAGGGCAAGTTGTGGAGAAAGGATATGAAGTCAGATTCACAAATGATGGTGTCTATGTGCAAGATCCAAATTAGGGATATAGAAACATTATTGAAGGTAAAAAGGAAGGAAGGTTGTTTACTCTCAAAGTCCAAGGTAATGTGGGACATGCTCTATTTACTTATGGAAGTCAAAAGATGTCTGAATTAGACCTATGGCATAAAAGATTAGGTCATTTCAATGAG
The DNA here is from genome assembly GCA_020310875.1 of Ceratopteris richardii. NCBI lineage: Eukaryota > Viridiplantae > Streptophyta > Polypodiopsida > Polypodiales > Pteridaceae > Ceratopteris > Ceratopteris richardii. The sequence continues at coordinate 132,368,990 of CM035422.1, read as the reverse complement.
AGAGCTATAAAGGAAATGTCAAGGAATGATGTGGTGCTTGGTTTGCCAAAAGTTGAAGGGCAACATATGGTGTACAAGTGTGAAGCTTGTCAATTAGGTAAAGCACACAAAATTTCTTACAACAAATCACGATACAAGTATTCAAACATGTTTGAGTTAGTTCATACAGATATGTGTATGTGTTGTTTGTTGATGATGCAACGAGATGAGTTACTTTATATGTAATCAAGGACAAATCAGAAGTGTTCAAGACATTCTAGCATTATCATGCTTATGCAGAAAGGATTACAGGACAAAAGCTCAAGAGGTTGAGATCAGATGGAGGGGGAGAGTATTTTTCTAAAGAGTTTGATGATTATTTGTGGAATGCAGGTATAAAAAGAGAAGTAACTTGTAGGTACTCCCCTCAACAAAATGGAGTTGCAGAAAGAAGAAATAGAACTCTTGTAGAGTTTGCAAGAGCAATGATGAAGGAAAAGAACTGTCCAAATTACTTATGGGCAGAAGCTATCAACACTGCAACATACCTTGTGAATAGGTTACCTTGTAAAGTATTGGAGGGAAGAACTCCTTATGCAGCATGGTGGGGTAAGAAACCTACTCTTGATCATTGTAAGGTATTTGGATGTTTAGCATATGCTTATGTTCCTTCACAATTGAGACATAAGCTCGAACCCAAAGCAGAGAAGTATGTAATTATTGGGTATGATGATAGACAGATGGGTTACAGATTGTGGAGTCCATCTACAAAGCAATTTCTCTTGAGCTTACACACATAATCTGATCCAATTGAATCCATTAAGCCTTTTGGTTGCTCCATGTACACTTCATCTGTAATGTATCCATTCAAAAATGCATTCTTCACATCTAATTGTGACAACTTCCATCCTTTACAAGCTGCGATAGCAATCAATGATCTAATTGTAGACATTTTAGCAAGAGGACTAAAGGTTTCATCATAATCTACCCCATAGGTTTGGGCATAACCTTTGACAACAAGTCTAGCCTTGTATCTAGACACCTTACCATATGCAAACCTTTTTGTTTTATACACCCACTTACATCCAATGACTTTCTGATTCGTTGGTCTTGGCACTAATTCCCATGTTTCATTTTCAAGTAGAGCATCATACTCTTCTTGCAATGCCTTCTCCCAATTCTGTTTACCTTTAGCTTCTTCATATGTGATTGGATCCTCTTCTGTCTTCACAATATAAGCATAATCTTTTGTTGTTAAGAAAGATGTATCATAGCTATACCTGATATGCTCTTTTCTTTCCCTTGAGGATCTTCTGACCTCTGCACTTCTTGAAGTCTCAGCCATATTTGATTCTGGATCAAATCTTGGCCCATCTTCCACATTATCCTGCAATTTAATTTTATAATCAACATCATCAATATCTTCTTCATACACACTTACTTTTGCCTTCCCTTTTCTTTGTATTTCTTTGTCATCTGCATAATCATTTGTTGACCCTGTACACCATGTGCTTTGCTCATCAAATGTAACATCTTTGGCAGGCCCCAAGAGCATGGAATTACAGGCTTGTTAAGTTCTTGAATGAATGTGGATTTCAAGCATCAAAGGCAGATAATAGCTTGCTAGTGAAGGCAAGTGAAAATGGATACATATATATGTGTATTTATGTTGATGATATCATTGTCATAGGTATAGATGCTCAAGGAATCAATGAGCTTGAGAAACAAATAGAGAAGGAGTTTAAGATAAGTGATTTGGGAAACTTATCTTATTTCTTAGGAATGGAGATTGTATATACTCAACATGGAGTATATGTTACACAAGAAAGGTACTTAAAGAATCTTTTGGTCAAATTCAACATGGAGGATTGCAGGCCTTCAAGCACACCATTGGAGGTAAATCATAAATTGAGCAGGTATGGAGGTGAAGAGTTTAATGACATGAAGAAATATCAGAGTTTGGTAGGTAGTTTAATCTATGCTACCTTGACAAGGCCAGATCTATCATATGCAGTAGGTGTGTTATCACAATTCATTCATTGTCCAAAGAAGACTCATTGGATTGCAGCTCAAAGGGTACTCAGATATATCAAAGGAACCCTAAATGAAGGTGTGTATTATGGATTTACTTCTAATACAAGAATTAAATTTAGTGATATAGATTGGGCAGGTGATTCAGATGATCGAAGGTCTACTCATGGGTATCTCTGTTATATTGGAGATAAGTTAGTTTCTTGGTGCTCAAAGAAGCAACATACAGTTGCTTTGTCATCCACATAAGCGGAGTATAAAGGATTGGTAGAGGCTGCAAAAGAAGTGATATGGTTAAAGACCTTGTTGAAGAGTTTTGGAATTGATCAGAGTACTCCAATTATTTTTGGAGACAATATGAGTTCATTGTATTTGGCAGCTAACCCTGTTTTTCATGCCATGACTAAGCATATAGAGATTCAATATCATTTCTTGAGGGAAAAGGTACTTGACAAAGAGATTGAAGTGTTGTATACTCCAACAAAAGAACAAGTTGCAGATATGTTAACAAAAAGCTTGGATGGATCTAAGCTCAAAGATTCAAAGAGATGGCAGGAGTGAAGAACAATGGAATAATCACAAATAGTGATTGAGGGGGAGCTGTTGAAACAAACCAATCACAAATTGGTGATTACAAAGAGTTTGAAGCAAGCTCATGATCAGATTGAAGTGGAAGAAGACACTTGAGAAAATGAAGAGATCTCAGAAATGAAGTTTGTATACATATGTACATTACAGGTGGAAATTCTTGTAATCTGAGTAGAGATAATCCTTAGGATGATAAGGAGTAATGTAATAGACACGGGATAAGTCTAGAACTATATGTATATAAGTCAATGATGTAAAGAAATACAGGAGAGAGTCATTAGAAGCCAAGTGTCATTAAGGTAGATGTGTAGAGAGTTATCTTCACGAGTTAGCATCGAGTCTTTCTCTGATTTCTCTCAATCTGATCATGTGGATCAGAAATCCTTTTGTACACATCTAACTTGGAAGTTAATGAAGGTATGTTCAAAATTTCATGGTCTAATTCCTTTCATGTTGTGAGTATGATCAATAGGAACATGTATATGTAAAGTCTGCAGATGATCTCTCCGAGTCGCACATTTTTTCGTGTCAATGTTTTGCTTAGATCTCAGTGCACAATGTAAATTTTTTGATAAGTGAGCATTCAAAATCTAAGTTAGAAGGTAAGGAAGCTATGGCTAAAAGCATTTAGCAAAACGGGGTCTGTGCTGTGAGAAATCAACCTTAGAAGTTACCTATGTCAAAGTCGCTTGTGGCTAAAAGCATTTAGCAAAACGAGATTTGTGCTATGAGAAATCAACCTTAGAAGTTACCTATGTCAAAGTCGCTTACTCAGGAAGACAATTTCTGAAATACTTTTGATCTTAAGGATCAAATTGAAGTTTTAATGATTCTTTTGAAGGACTAATGGTTGATATGATTGCGCAAAGGTAGCTTGGAGGTATGTATATCATTACATTGAGGAAATCTGAAGATATGTGCAGGTAATGAAGTCAATCTTTGAAGCAGACTTCTTGAAGAAGAAAAATTCTCACTCAGAGAATTGTTCATGAATGATTTGGTAAATCAAAGTAACATTTGTGTAAAGTTTGGTCTATAACTGATATAGAGGTGTTCTTAGATCAGTATAGATCAAGTCTTTGGAGATTAAAAGGTCTCCAACAGTGGTATCAGAGCTGAAGGTGCAATACAAGTGAAGTAAAGGCATTGGAAGTCCCGACTGCTGCAGATATTGAAGTTCCTTCTAACTGAAGGTGGACAATGACAAATTCTTGAAGATAACCTACACAAGTACAAAGCATGAGTTCGAAGGATTAATAAAGATCAAAGCTTCATATCAAAGGTACACTTTATTATCATAAATCATAGTAATTGCAGATATAGAAGATCAAAAGATGGGAGAAAGCTTGCAGATTGAAAAGCTAGATAGGGAGAACTATCCAACTTGGTCCATGAGGATGGAGGCACACCTCATGAGAAAAGATTTGATGGCATTCATTACAGGAGAAGAAGAAAAGCCTGAGTTTGCAAATCCTAGTATTTCAACTAGGGAAGAGCTTGCAAATTTGAGGACCTGGATGAGAAAGGATGCTCAAGCTAGGAGCATCATTTACATGGTTGTAAATGATTATCTTTTACCTCACATCAGAGGATTGGAAAGTGCAACAGATGTGTGGAATGCTTTGGAAGAGCATTTCCAAAACACAACCAAGTCAAGGAAGTCTTCATTATGGGCAGAGTTTACAACCTTTAAGAAGAAGAGTTCACAATCAATTTCTGATTATGTGGCAAGGATGAAGGATATTGCAGATAGCTTGGGAGATAGCTTGGGAGCAATAGATGAAGACATTGAAGAGGATAAGTTGGTAAGCCAAATACTTACAGGTTTGAGAGGAGATGAGAAGTGGAAGCCTTTCATATTGTCCATAGAATTGTCACTTGATCACTTTACTCCTGATCTTAATCAATTGCTAGGACACATGCTAACTTTTGAGCACTACATTAAGGGAGATAATGATAGAAGTGCAAGTCAAGCTATGTACTCCAAGGACAAGAAAAAGAATGGCAAAGGGAAGCAGTCAACCGATGATGAAGGATCTTTAAGTCAAGCTAACTTTACAAAAGGAAAGATGAACTTCAGAGGTAAAGGAAGAGGAGGTAAGAACAAAGATAATGCTAAAGCTTGTTGGATTTATGGTAGAACCAATCATTTGGCAAATGATTGTTGGTATAACAATCAAAATGGAGGAAATAATAATCAGAGTTTTAATCAAAGAGGTAGAGGAGGGAGAAACCAAAGAGGCAACTTCAGAGGAAGAGGTGGTAGGACATCATATGCTAGAGGAGGTGGAAGAAGTTTTCAATCTCAGTCCTACAACACAAATTATTATAATTATGCATCAGATCAAAAGGATGACATGACTCTCATCTTGAATGCAACTCATGAAGCAGTAGGAGAACACCAAAGGGTGTTTTATATTGACTTAGGATGTAGCAATCATCTGAGTGGCAATATATCCTTGATGACTGATATGGAAGCAAAGGTGAATGGACATACACTTCAAACAGGTGTCAATACTAAGCATAAGGTGGAAAGCATTGGATCAGTGAAGACAAAGAATGGAAGTACAGTCTTGAGCAAGGTACTTTATGTTCCTACTATTCCTAAAAACTTGATAAGTGTAGGGCAAATTGTGGAGAAAGGATATGAAGTCAGATTCACAAATGATGGTGTCTATGTGCAAGATCCAAATCAGGGATATAGAAACATTATTGCAGGTAAAAAGGAAGGAAGGTTGTTTACTCTCAAAGTTCAAGGTAATTTGGGACATGCTCTATTTACTTATGGAAGTCAAAAGATGTCTGAGTTAGACCTATGGCATAAAAGGCTAGCTCATTTCAATGAGAGAGCCATAAAGGAAATGTCAAGGAATGATGTGGTGCTTGGTTTGCCAAAAGGTGAAGGGCAACACATGGTGTACAAGTGTGAAGCTTGTCAATTAGGTAAAGCACACAAAAGTTCTTACAACAAATCAGGATACAAGTATTCAAACATGCTTGAGTTGGTTCATACAGATGTGTGGGGTCCTTCAAGGGACTATAGCATAAATGGATCTAGATATTATGTGTTGTTTGTTGATGATGCAACCAGATGGATTACTTTATATGTAATCAAGGACAAATCAGAAGTGTTCACGACATTCAAGCATTATCATGCTTATGCAACAAGGATTATAGGACAAAAGCTCAAGAGGTTGAGATCAGATGGAGGGGGAGAGTATTTTTCTAAAGAGTTTGATGATTATTTGTGGAATGCAGGTATAAAAAGAGAAGTAAATTGCAGGTACTCCCCTCAACAAAATGGAGTTGCAAAAAGAAGAAATAGAACTCTTGTAGAGTTTGCAAGAGCAATGATGAAGGAAAAGAATTTTCCAAATTACTTATGGGCTGAAGCTATCAACACTGCAACATACCTTGTGAATAGGTTACCTTGTAAAGTATTGGAGGGAAGAACTCCTTATGAAGCATGGTGGGGTAAGAAACCTACTCTTGATCATTTTAAGGTATTTGGATGTTTAGCATATGCTTATGTTCCTTCACAATTGAGACATAAGCTAGAACCCAAAGCAGAGAAGTATGTGTTTATTGGGTATGATGATAGACAGATGGGTTACAGATTGTGGAGTCCATCTACAAAGCAATTTCTTGTTACCAAAGATGTTACATTTGATGAGCAAAGCACATGGTATACAGGGTCAACAAATGATTATGCAGATGACAAAGAAATACAAAGAAAAGGGAAGGCAAATGTAAGTGTGTATGAAGAAGATATTGATGATGTTGATTATAAAAGTAAATTGCAGGATAATGTTGAAGATGGGCCAAGATTTGATCCAGAATCAAATATGGCTGAGACTTCAAGAAGTGCAGAGGTCAGAGGATCCTCAAGGGAAAGAAAAGAGCCTATCAGGTATAGCTATGATACATCTTTCTTAACAACAAAAGATTATGCTTACATTGTGAAGACAGAAGAGGATCCAATCACATATGAAGAAGCTAAAGGTAAACAGAATTGGGAGAAGGCAATGCAAGAAGAGTATGATGCTCTACTTGAAATGAAACATGGGAATTAGTGCCAAGACCAAAGAATCATAAAGTCATTGGATGTAAGTGGGTGTATAAAACAAAAAGATTTGCAGATGGTAAGGTGTCTAGATACAAGGCTAGACTTATGGTCAAAGGTTATGCCCAAACATATGGGGTAGATTATAATGAAACCTTTAGTCCTGTTGCTAAGATGTCTACAATTAGATCATTGATTGCTATTGCAGCTTGTAAAGGATGGAAGTTGTCACAATTAGATGTGAAGAATGCATTTTTGAATGGATACATTGCAGATGAAGTGTACATGGAGCAACCAGAAGGCTTCATGGATTCAATTGGATCAGATTATGTGTGTAAGCTCAAGAGAGCTTTGTATGGTTTGAAGCAGGCCCCAAGAGCATGGAATTACAGGCTTGTTAAGCTTTTAAATGAATGTGGATTTCAAGCATCAAAGGTAGATAGTAGCTTGCTAGTGAAGGCAAGTTAAAATGGATACATATATATGTGTATTTATGTTGATGATATCATTGTCAGAGGTATAGATGCTCAAGGAATTAATGAGCTTAAGAAACAAATAGAGAAGGAGTTTAAGATAAGTGAATTGGGAAACTTATCTTATTTCTTAGGAATGTAGATTGTATATACTCAACATGGAGTATATGTTACACAAGAAAGGTACTTAAAGAATCTTCTGGTCAAATTCAACATGGAGGATTGCAGGCCTTCAAGTACACCATTGGAGGTAAATCATAAGTTGAGCAGGTATGGAGATGAAGAATTCAATGACCTGAAGAAATATCAGAGTTTGGTAGGTAGTTTAATCTATGCTACCTTGACAAGGCCAGATTTATCATATGCAGTAGGTGTGTTATCACAATTTATGCATTGTCCAAAGAAGACTCATTGGATTGCAGCTCAAAGGGTACTCAGATATATCAAAGGAACCCTAAATGAAGGCTTGTATTATGGATTTACTTCTGATACAAGAATCAAAGTATTTAGTGATGCAGATTGGGCAGGTGATTTAGATGATAGAAGGTCTACTCATGGGTATCTCTGTTATATTGGAGATAAGTTAGTTTCTTGGTGCTCAAAGAAGCAACATACAGTTGCTTTGTCATCCACAGAAGCTGAGTATAAAGGATTGGTAGAGGCTGCAAAAGAAGTGATATGGTTAAAGACCTTGTTGAAGAGTTTTGGAACTGATCAAAATACTCCAATTATTTTTGGAGATAATATGAGTTCATTGTATTTGGAAGCTAACCCTTTTTTTCATGCCAAGACTAAGCATATAGAGATTCAGTATCATTTCTTGAGGGAAAAGGTACTTGACAAAGAGATTGAAGTGATGTACACTCCAACAAAAGAACAAGTTGCATATATGTTAACAAAAAACTTGGATGGACCTAAGCTACAGAGATTCAAAGAGATGGCAGGAGCAAAGAAGAATGGAATAATCACAATTAGTGATTGAGGGGGAGCTGTTGGAAAACCCAATCACAAATTGGTGATTACAAAGAGTTTGAAGCAAGCTCATGATCAGATTGAAGTGGAAGAAGACACTTGAGAAAGTGAAGAGATCTCAGAAATGAAGTTTGTATACATATGTACATTACAGGTGGAAATTCTTGTAATTTGAGTTTAGATAATCCTTAGGATGATAAGGAGTAATGTAATAGGCACGGGATAAGTCTAGAACCATATGTATATAAGTCAATGATGTAAGGAAATATATGTGAGAGTCATTAGAAGCCAAGTGTCATTAAGGTAGATGTGTAGAGAGTCATCTTCACGAGTTAGTGTCGAGTCTTTCTCTGATTTCTCTCAGTCTGATCTTGTGGATCAGAAATCCTTTTGTACACATCTAATCTAAAAGCTAATGAAGCTATGTTCAAATTTTCATGGTCTAATTCCTTTCATGTTGTGAGTATGATCAATAGGAACATGTATATGTAAAGTCTAAAGATGATCTCTCAAAGTCGCGCATTTTTACGTGTCAATGTTTTGCTTAGATCTCAGTGCACAGTGTAAAGTTTTTTATAATTGAGCATTCAAAATCTAAGTTAGAAGGTAAGTAAGCTATGGCTAAAAGCATTTAGCAAAAGGGGATCTGTGCTATGAGAAATCAACCTTAGAAGTTACCTATGTCAAAGTCGCTTATTCAGGAAGATATTTTCTGACATACTTTTGATCTTAAGGATCAAATTGAAGTTTTAATGATTCTTTTGAAGGACTAATGGTTGATATGATTGCGCAAAGGTAGCTTGGAGGTATGTATATCATTAGATTGAAGAAATCGTAAGATATGTGCAGGTAATGAAGTCAATTTTTGAAGCAGACTTCTTGAAGAAGAAAAATTCTCACTCAGAGAATTGTTCATGAATGATTTGGTAAATGAAAGTAACATTTGTTTAAAGTTTGGTCTATAATTGATATAGAGGTGTTCTTAGATCATTATAGATCAAGTCTTTGGAGATTAAAAGGTATCTGACTGTTAAGCCTCTGAAGGGTACAAAAGCTCAAAAAGGGTGAAAGAAAAAGTACTTGAAAATTGAACCTACCTACCTATCCTAACTCTCTTCCTTCCTACTACCTGCTGTAACTTCCCTCTCTAGCTCACTTCCCTAAACTAACAACTCACTACACACACTCCAAAAGTGAGAAGTATTAAGTGCGGATGAAAGTGACTTACCAAAGAAGAGAAATTCACAACTCCTCTACTCACTTCAATGCTAAGAGCTTTCACCATCACACGAATGCCTCGATTTGATTCGACACTCCCCGGCAACGGCGGCAAAAAACGTGTGTACCTAAGTATCAACTTAGGGACTTGAGGAGAAAGCGACTATACCTCAATCCCCTACAAGTGCATATAGTTGGGATTCACGCTTTAATTATCAATCCAAGAAGTATCATAACCTAGTTGAGTGTATGAGGATATGCATTCAAATGATGGTCAATGCAAATGTGAACTAACAAAGGTGCAAACAAGTGTAAACTATCACATTCAAAGCTTTCATTATCGGCTATGGCATCACGACACCTAGAGTAGTAGCCAACAGTAAATCAAGCTTTTCTCTCAGCTCTGAACTTGAAATATAGTGAACAGCGAGTTCATTTTGAAGTTCTTGAGAAGACGCATCCAATGGTGGTATTTTACTCAAATTCTGACACTTCTGCTTCAAGCTATGAGCAAAATTCTGAGCCGCGAGAATGACTTACCTATGCTTCAACACTTGCTACACTTCACACACACATTATCGACAGCAAACAAGAACTACCATGGATAGAAAACACTTCAAAGCACTCTTTTCAAGCATGACACATGCATGCAAGCTCACAAGGAAGAAGATACAGAGAGGAGAAGACAACAACTCGAAATTCTGTGCTCTTGATTCTCACAATGGCAAAAAGTCCTTACAAAGAGTCACAAAATGACTTATATACATGTGCCCTAAAAAATGGTCCTTTCACACAAGGGACCGGCACTTTATTGACTAAAAGACTAACAGTTACTTCCTACTAGTTTACAAGGGTAATGATACGGATATCTATGGATATGCATCTTGAGGACTCCTGTAGTGCATTTACATCAGAAAGTATATTACAAAGTGGCTTTGTTACACCAATAAAGTGTCCAAATTAGAAAAATTTTGGGGCCTTTCTTTTTCTCTACATCTCTACTCTTCTTTGTTCTGCAACAATGGGCTACCTATCTACCTAGACGGCCTCAATAGGTCTGTGGCAAGAATGAAGAATTACACATACTCAAATATTGTGCCGAGACTGGTTGTAAAATATGAAGGAGGACTCTATATGGATAAACTAGGGAAAATATATGCAGTGACTGATCACCTAGAGGGAATTAGTGAGAGAGGAGAAGTAGAGGAATTTGAAAATCCCACTAGGACTGATAGTGAAGAAACGATGAACACTCCTACTAGAGGAAAATCAGTAATAACCAACATGTGGAGAGGATACAAAATCCCTTAGGATGATGACTTGATAGATGTTTACATGGTTAATGGACTTGAAAAATTGCTACAAGCCACCTCATCCATATGGGAAGAAGGCATCAACCTCGACACTATCTATGAGCTACAAGATCCAGAAGACTCTTCTAGAGTCACTTAACTGGACCAAAATAAAATAAGATATTGACATTTTGATGACCTTGACAAGTCTACAATGAGGTACTTAGGGTTCCACATGTTCCCTTCCAAAGCCTAGGCTAGCACTTCTTAAAACCCTCTTAGGACACACCACAGTAATGAAAATCCAGCCTTAGGGAAAACCAGTCAACAAAGTGTGTCGGTGAGGCCACATGTACAATTCTCAATGCCAAGAACCAATACTGTACATCTTGCGAATCCAAGAAGTGGAAATATGAATAGACCCCCCTTTCCTTTGAGACCCTCATAAGGTGTAGGAAAAGGTGTGCATCCGATAATTCCTATAGTCCTTTGACCACTTGAGGTAGGCAGAAGACTAAGACCAATCCAAGTATTCAAGTGTGTAAGAAATCCATTTGATGGTTTAGGAGTCCCTTATGATCACATGGTTGAGTTTAAGAAAGTGCTACGTGCCGAACAAGTGGATGATTTCTTTGTTGAATATGACTTCTTTGGTCTCACTCTTACTGGCATTGCATTGACTTGGTTCCAACCACTAGATCCAATTCACTTTGTGAATATGGAAAAATTCTTCGAAGAATTCATTGGTGATTCAGCAAGAGGGGTATCAAACATAACTCCTCTTCCTTAATCCATAGTTTCAAATAGGCTTCTAATGAATCTGTAAAGTTAGTAGCCCAACAATTCAATCAATATGTAGACAGATGCCCCTTGACAGAGAGACCCACTCAACAAATATGATATCTCTGTTCTTAGATGGCTTGAGACCTTAAGAACCTTAGTTTACGTGAAACGAATGCAAAAACTGAGTGATTGTCTAAGAGAGTGCATTAGGAAGACAACCTAGCTGATGACCTAAAGATCCCATAGAACCGCACCAAATTTGAAGATACATATAGCAATGTGGCTTCACAAACGAAAAAGGTAGAAGAGTTTGCAGACCTTGTGGCCAATAAGTTAGGCATCCAAGGATTTAAGAATTCTTAGAATCTTCCCTTGAGGATGCCTATGCTAAGAAGATGTATGCACTGCACAGGTGACCACCCATCTCATGCATGTGTAAGAGGAGGACAAGTTTCCCCACAACCATAACAATGCAATAGGTAGCAAGCCTAAGGCCCAAGTCTATATTGTCACATTGAAAAAAAGTATACGAATCACAACACAGAAAATTGCCCTTATAACGGATGGGCAAGACCATTCCCACCACCTTTGTAAGGACCATACAAATACCCCTCAACAGATCAAAGTAAAGAGGTTCCTAGGTATGAATCTTATTAAGAACCACCCATGGCACCAAGGCCTTACAAATACCAAGGACACAATTGACCCGAACGAGTATTAGGATAACAACCCCAAGAATGTAGTGCCAGTAAAGTAGATGAAACCTAAAGAGAACCTTGAAAGAGCAATAGTGCATGTAATCCCATTAACGAGTTGTCAAGACCCATGGAGACTATTACTCATATGATTCTAGTCTCATGGATTATGAATGTTCATACAAACAACAATATTATGGATATGAAGGCTAAGAGAGTTAATATGAATATGCTAACCTAATGTATACAACTCTAAGAGCCCCAATACCAAGTAGACCCCAGCAAGACCACCTGCACCGAGAGGACCATGTTATAGATGTGGAGGAGGTCATTTCATTAGGGAGTGCACAATGCTATACCACGCATTGCCCGCACGTGTCTAGGAAGGGTATTGCAACAATTGTGGCAAGGAACATTTGTTTAGAGATTGCCCTAGAAACCCTAATAAAGGTTCACCCACAACACAAATCAATGCAATTGAGATGATAGAATCCTCCAAAAGTGACAGGAATACACTATCCCACTAAAAACCATTTTTAATGCAAAAACAAGGGAGGAAAAAAAAGGGTCGATATTCCTAAAAATGAGGATGAACTAGAGTACACCTCAAATCATAGAAGACTCAGAAGAACCAAAAGAAACTTCAAGACTGAAAAAAACTCAAAGATGGAGGACAAGGTGAGAAAAAAGGATGAATAAGGACACCCTCCTATGGAATAGCATATGGTAACAAGGAACAAACAAAGAAGCTAATAGTGGCTATAGAAGGAGAAGAGGAAAGATGCACCTACATAGGCAAGAATGTGTCCTTAGAGGAGGAACAAGAACTTAAAGCTTTAGTAAGAGAATATAAGGATGTATTTGCTTGGACCTACAAAGACCTGAAATGTATAGATCCCTCTATCTGTTCTCATAAAATTCCGATGACTCTAGATGCAAAACCCTTGAAACAAAGACCATACACATACAACGATGTATATTCAACCAAGGTCAAAGAAGAAATAGACAAACTATTAGCGGTTGGTTTCATATATGAAATTGAACATACTGAATGGGTTTCACCTTTGGTAGTGGTACCAAAGAAAAATGGAAATCTTAGGGTTTGTATTAACCTCAAAAACATTAACGTTGCCACCATCAGAGATAGCTATCCATCACCCATTATGGAACATCCATTGGAAAGGGTAGCAAGCAAGGAAGTCTATAGCTTCCTTGATAGGTTCTTGGGGTATAATGAAGTAGCCATTGCTATGGAAGACCAACATAAGACTGATTTTGCTATTAAATGGGGTGTATACACATTTAGTGTTATGCCATTTGGTTTGAGAAATGCCCCTGCTAACATTGAAAGTGCTAATTGGAACAAACCATTCCATATTCATGTTGATGCATCCAACTTCACCATTGGATGTATCTTAGCACAACCAACAGATGAAGGAAAGATGGATCACCTGATAGCCTATGCTAGTAGACAATTAAATCAGGTGGAATGCAATTACACAATAACTAAATGAGAAGGCTTAGGGATATCTATGTTGTTAAAAAAAATAGACATTACTTGCTAGCCAAAAAATTCAAGTTCTTTATTGATCACCAAGCCCTATTGTAATTGGTTAATAAACCATGTAACCCTGGAAGGCTAGTGAGATGGTTTTCAGTACTGATGGAATTTGACTTTGAAGTAGTAGTCAAGAAAGGTAACACACATGTAAGAGTTGATAATTTGCCAAGAACGATGCATGGAGAACTGCCAATCGAGGTAGCAGATGGGCTACTAGAAACCTACTTTTCAAGATAGAAGTATGTCCCAAATGGGCCAAAAAATTGATACCTATACTGGCATATGGACCTAATCATATGATCAATTTGAACTGCAATAAGGAAATCTGGAAAACAAGAAAACTCCACATTGTGGTAGGTAGTTTATAATTCAAGGATTCTAATGGAATAATTCTAAGATGTATGGAAGATGAGGAAAGAAGTAGTTTACTCAAACAAACCCACAAAAACAAATGGAGAACACATAATGTTGTCAATGGAACAACAAAAGAACTGAAGAGACTAGGGTTCTATTGGCCAAACATGCAAAAGTATGTACATGATCACATAACAAATTGTTGAGTATGTCGGGAGAGTACACCAAATGAACATTCATCTTTATGTTATTCAATGATAGCCCCTTGGTGGAGTAAGCCACTAGTTGATTTCTTGAAATCACATACTTATCCTGAAGGAGCGAGCCTAGCTAGAAAACAAATGTTAGATGAACAAAGCAAGGATTATGTGAGTGTAGGGAACCAATCCTTTAAACATGGGAAGGATGAACAATTACAATTGTGTGTACATGAAAGAGAGTATCTTCCCATATTGGAAATGGCACATGCTAGAGTGGCCAGAGGTTATTTTTCAGTAGACAAGACTGTGAAAATAATTCCCTTTGTAGGCTTATGGTGGCCAACACTACACATGGATGTAGAAACATATGTTCGAAGCTATGATGTGTGAACAAACCAAGTACCCACTATGAAGGGATGACATGCCCTTAAGACCAATGATTAGTGCAAGAGCTTTCTCACAATGGGGAATTGACTTAATTGGACTGATAATTCCCCCAACAAAAGGGACTCATGCTCAATACCTTTTAGCGGCGGTCGATTATTTAACGAAATGGGTAGAAGCAAAAGCCACTAAGAAACATGATGATCAAACTACCGCCAAGTTCTTATTTGAAAACATATTCACTCCATTTGGACTACCTATTGAGATTGTAAGTGAAAGAGGTACACACTTCATTAATGAAGTCATTGAGTCACTCATGAATGAATTTCTAATGATTCATAAAAATTCAGCACCCTATCACTTGCAAACTAGTGGGCAAGCTGAGAGTTCAAATAAAGTGTTATGTATTGTTCTAACAAAAATAGTAAACAATGGAAGGTCAGACTAGGACAAACAATTGCATCATGCAATATGGGCATTTCGAGTAGCTTATAAAATGGCTATCAGAACTACACCTTTTAATCTAGTCTATGGATAGAATGCAATACTGCCAATTGATTTCTTGATTCCTACTCTACGAGTAGCCAAGAAGTATGATTGGGTAGGACATGAACTATCCAAACAATTGGACCAGATAGAGAAATTGCATGAGACTAGACTACAAGTTGTATCAGGTATCTATGCTGCCAAGTGAAGACAAAAGACATATTATGACGCTCATATTAAGGATAAAGGCCTTAGAGTGGGAGACCTAGTATTAGTCTATATGTTGAAACAACATGCTAAGAAACTAAAATAGCAAGGATATGGACCATTTCTAATGAATAGAATCTCCACTAGTGGGGCCATTAACCTAGACACTCTAGAGGGAGACATCTTACCCAATCACATAAGTGGATGTAGAGTCAAAAAATACATGGCTCTTGTGATGGAAGAAATGCTAACTCGCCTATTAGGAGCTCATTATAGAAAGAAATAAGAAGAGAGGATATGGAAAGAAGAAAGACTAGAAGCCTTAGAGCAAATCAAGAAATCAAAAGCATGGATTCGAGAGCACGATGAAAGGTATTTGCAAGGTGAAGATCCTATTCCAATGGCAAACTATCACACTATCGGTGTGAAAGCCCTAGAAAACCCAACACGACAACCATACTTGAATATAGGGATTGGTAATGGAAGAATACCAATTGGTAGACTCATTAATTGACACAGGACCATCTCTGAGTAGTGTATGTGCTTCATTAGTTGAAAAATCCAACCAAGGCTTACATGATAGGGATTGGAGGTAATAATATTGAGTGTTTAGGAGAAGTTACTTTATCCTTACACCTAGTAAATAAAACAAGATTGGATTTAGGAATATGAAGATGCAAATCACTCCAACCAAGGCTTACATGATAGGGATCAGAGGTAATACTATTGAGTGTTTAGGAGAAGGACTTTATCCTTATGTCTAGGAAATAACACAATGCAACAAAGACTTTCATTATGTAATGATTCAGATCTAGTAGAAGAACTCATCTTAGGTCAAGGTTGGATTTATGAATATGAGGTTACAATACATCTTGTGCAAGGATATATATAAGCCAAGATAGGACATAGAGAACTCTTTAGTCTCCTTGATGAGAAACCTCTAAAGATTGTATGCATGGAAAACCCTAATGTCCCAAATCAAAGCATACATGTAAGTGAAATCCAACCAAAATAATTGTCTACGCATTCCACCGTTCTACCTAACTTGAATGGCAGTGAAAAATCTTGCTTTACTACATGTATTCAACCCATCCCTCCTTCTCAAGAAATAATTACCAAGAATCCGAGTAAGGTTATTCACCATCGAGAGAAATATGAAATGCAGACTTATCCATTATCAAGAAGAACTCCACAACAATATTACAAAGGAACCAGTCAAGTATGGATTCGCAAGGATAAACTTCAAGAATACAAATGCAAGAGGGCACATAAACAAAAGGTAAAAATGAGGAAGTAAGAATGTAGCAAGGAACAAAGCTTATGACATGACATATCAAAGATAATACAAGTGTGGAAACCCAAATGATTAATGGAAGTGCAAAGAACACAAAAGTAGTTATGGATCCCAAAGAAGAAAATGTAGAGAGCAAAGGAGGAATTAAAGGTTTTAACCAAAGTAAGTAGCATGCAGTCCAAGCCCATCAAAGCCTCCCACCAAGAGTGCCTAGGTCCCTTTTATGGAAGAGATATTCAACCATGCTTGCATGCTTTTACAGATAGTGATTGGACTAGTTGTTATGATACTCATGTGTCCACTAGTGGTAATTTCTTTCTCCTTGGAGACTCATGCATATCTTGGTTGAGTAAGAAGCAACCTACAGTGGTGACATCGATTTGTGAAGCTTAGTATAGGGTAGTTTTCATAGCTACAATGGAGTGTATATGGTTGAGATGCCTATTGATGGATCTTTGCATGGAGATTGATGTTGCTATGCATATTCTCACTGATAGTTAGAGTGCATTGGCTGTTGCATAAAACCCAGTGTTTCATGCATGGACCAAACATATTGAGGTGCATTATCACTATGTGAGAGATTTCCTTCATGCAAGAGATATTGATTTGGTATATGTGCCTACACAAGATAATGTGGCAGATATATTCACCAAAGCTCTTCCACGAGAAAAGTTTGAACCATTGCGCAAAGCTTTAGGTTTATTACCTTAAGGAGGCTGATCCATCACTCCTTTTATGTGTTCACATCATTCGCTCCATGGGGGTTTGTTACACTTATGTGTTCCTTGAGTAGCTTTGATGTGAACCTTTTCTCTACACATGGGCACTTTTTACTCTAGTGCTGGCTAGAATTTTTTTCCCCATGTTACAACATACATGATTCAATCATATGTGGTGGTACTTTGTACTTAGGGATATTATTCAAATCTTACTTCAGTTCAGTTCATCGTCAATAGAGTGAGCTATTCTAGCCATCCATCTTCTCGGTGTCTTGCTGCACTTGTGCTTCTTGTGTGTGCTTCTTGTGTGTCTCTCGTACTTCTACACACCCAACAATTACAACATCAACCAAGTACATTATCACATCACATAAATTTATTTTTCATTCTCCTATAATAGAATAATATTGAATGAGATGGTTTGAATGTATGTACAAGAGAGCCCCCAAAATCTTATTGATGTTTGGTATGAGCTGAATTATATTGTACAATCTCTCTTGGTGAAAGTTGTAGATTAGACCAACTTTGTCATGAAATCAACATAGAGATTGCAAATGATGGAGGATACTATTGCATACATGAAAGTAAGTATGAGACCCCCTATAATATTTATATTAATTAAAAGAAAATCATAAGACAATTTTTTTCCAATTTGAATGAGTAGATACTAGGAAGTCAATGATACAATGCAAAAAATTGAATGAAAGTATATCGTATTATAGAAACCATAAAGAACGCTTCGAAAGGAGTGGAGGCATCCAATAAGTTTCATAAAGCGGACTATCTTCTTTTTTATTGTGTATCTGGTATTTTTTTCTTCTTTTGTTTTTCTTTGTCTTTATTCTTTCTTCAAACATAAAATGGGTGATTCAAACTATAGCCTACATCTAAATAAAGTTTTGGTACCTATGAGTACATAATTCACATGCACCTCTTTGAAAAGTTTGCATCTCTTTGCAGAACTGTAATGATTAACATGCTCAAAATTTTTGATCACTTCGCACAAGTTTCTATGATTACCATGCTTGAAAATTGTGAGGTCACGAGAATGCATGGAGGTGAATTCTTAAGGTGATGCAAGACCATCTTCATTAATCACCATGATGATTTTTATGAAACACACTTTCCTTCGAGCTTACAACTTTTTGCACTTGAGGGATTCAAATATAACCTCATGGCATCTTCAAACAAGAACCATGACTCTAATAGAGATTCACTTGAACGAGGCTATTAATTTTACAAGAAATATGGCATGATATATGATTCTAAAGCCCCCTAACCATATTTCTTGATCCCTAAAGTCCTTTAAGGATTTTAGAGTGTTTGATCTCTAAAGGCGAAGAGGATTAGGAGGAAGCCTATCACTTTCAAGATTACAAGAAATTCTAACTCGTCCTCCCTAGTGATAGGAGCCAAGAAGATGGGCCCTATGATTGCAAGAAAAGGATGGAAAGGATTGAGGAGATCTAGTAGAGGGTTGAGGATTGAGGAGCTTCTAAATACAAAATTGGGTGTCTTATGGTACATATGCTATAGGATTGATAATAATCACTGTTTGAAGTTTCAAGAGAACATCATGAAATATGTTTCTTGAAAAAAATGAAGTGTCTGGCCCCCACAACTCATTGCATTCCCATCTTACATGCTGCCTCTACATCGATGCCTCTGGCCACTATCGGATGAATTGCCAATACCCCCTCCCTCTTGCGCATGTCGTCCCCAATAGATCCTTGTGATAAGGTCTGCATAATGTAGGTTTACAAGAGATCTTGGGCTAGGGTGTGCTCTACTATGTGGATACCTCTTGCGAGATCAGCTTCTAGTTTAGCCTAGCCAATCGCCTAAGGTTCCTTTAGGGGTGGGAGCTGGTGGTGTGTAGAATACATTAGTTGTTCACATGTGAACGACTGCAGTGGATGTGCCGATCGACTAATGAAGACATCTGAGTGATAATGTAGGGGCCCTTGGTCCATGTATGCATCATTTCTAGATATTCTTGCAGAAGCTCCATGCACCGATTGGGCTGGAAGATTTTACCTTTTTTTTCCTCAAGGGGTAAACTTTCTCGTTCGAACTAGGTGGCATGAATCGATTTCTTCCTTGTTTCCTTTTCAATCACCAATTGCTAATCTGTCATGTAGAGAAAATAAGGTTCGTATTGAAGCTCGTTGATGGATATGTACCTTCATGATGCTAGTTGAGCAAAATAAGGCGATTTCAAGATGTGTTCTTCTATGAGGGCCATCACATGGAGTTGTGCCTCTATGCATGCTGAGTGGGTATGACCAAGCTCTTCAACTGATTTGAGCCATGTGGCTGTGGGAAGTTTGAATGTGTCTTGCCCCCTATCTTTTGAACTATCTTTCCATTTTATTAGACACTCTTTATATAAGTGACTTCTCATCCATTTCTCTCGAGTGCATAATATGCTCTCTGGCTCACGTGGAATAGACTGAACAGAAATAGGCTCTACTACTTCACTATCTGGAGTGAGGTTGTCAGATTCACCCAACCTTTTCTTAAGCCATCTTACATGAAAAGCTGGATGGATTTGACTATTCTCTGGAAGTTGGAGCTGGTAAGCCATCTTTCCTATTCTCTTAAATATTTGGAAAGGTCCACAATACCTAGGAGATAGTTTTGGACAAGATCCCATCTTCATGGTTTCAGATGGAACTCTAAGATAGACCTGCTCTCCTACCTCAAAGTTGATGTCTCTCCTTTGAGGGTTAGCATAGGCTCTAGCTCTATCTTGAGCTCTCCTAATGCTGTCCTTAACAAGCCTAAGCATATCGTTCATCTCTTCCAAGAAGTCCTTTGCAGCTTGAACTTTTTCATTCTACAAGCCTACTACATAAGGAGCTCTTGGCTGAAACCCATACATAAGCATAAATGGACTATGCCTAGTGGAAGAGTGCTTGGCACTATTATTTGCAAATTCTACTATAGGTAAGTACTCTTCCCAATTAGTTTGCCTTTCATTCACATATGCTCGAAGAATATCCTCTAGGATTTGGTTAACCCTCTCAGTTTGCCCTCCGACAATGGATGCTCGGCCGTACTCATGCTAAGTTTCGTGTCCAACCTTTTGAAGACTGCTCTCCAAAAGTGGCTAGTAAACTTTCTATTACGATCAGAGACTATGTCTAAAGGAAGACCATATAACTGGTATAGGTTCTCTATGATTGAGTCGTGCCCTCTCTGTGTCTTAGGTAATCCAACTATAAAGTCCATGGAGATACTCTCCCACTTCCCATTAGGAATTATCCAATGGGTGGAGTAGTCCTCCAATCCTCAACCTCTTAGCTTTATTGACCTGGCATTTAGTGCACTTGAGCACATATTCTAGGATGTCCTTATGAAGTCCAGGCCAGTAAAACTGCCTTTTAACAAGATCATAAGTCTTGTTAACTCTTGGGTGTCCTATACTAGGTGTGTCATGACACTCATACAAAATATGCCGTCTCATCTCGGAATCTCTAGGGACACACACCTTACCTTTATATAACAGATATCCATCACGGAGACTGTAATTATTCCACTTGAATCCTTCTTGAGTACCCATCGATACTCCATCCTCACTGGAAACCCGTATATCACGATCCCCATTCTCTATGGCATCCCAAATCTCGGAATATGTAGGATCAAGCCTACATTTTCCTCTAATGGACTCAAGTAGCTCACTAGTGATCTGAGTAAAACTCCATCCATTGAGCATAGGCATGCGGCTAAGTGAATCGACCACTACATTAAACTTTCCCTTCCTATACCTAAGCTCATAATCAAACTCCTGAATGGTCTCTACCCAACGGGCCTTACGACCTTTAAGGTCTATTTGATTAGAGAGCCACTTAATGCTCTCTTGATCAAACACTATCGTGACTTTGGCACCATATAAATAATGATGCAACTTCTTCAAAGCATGGACAATTGTATACAACTCCTTCTCATAGATGGAGTAATTCTTCTGAGCTCATTCTAGTTTCTTACTCTCAAAAGCTACTGGTCTACCATCCTGAACTAAAACCGCTCCAATGGCAAAGTCACTCACGTTAGTCTCAACCACAAAGGGTTTACTGGGATCTGCTATATGTAACAATGGAGCTCTAGCAATTGCTACTTTCAATTTCTCCATACTTTGCTTCCGTTCGTCTCCCCAATGAAAGGCTTTCCCTTTCCCTTTAAGCCGGAACAACAATTTTGGCATAATTCTTAATGAATCTTCAATAGAAACTTGATAAACCTAGGAAGATGTTTAGCTCTTCCACGTTCCTAAGATGTTGTCATTCCATAATAGCCCTTACTTTTTCAGGATCCATCTAGATTCCATTCTGGGAGACTATATGCCCAAGGTATCTAACCTCTGTTTTGAAAAATTCACACTTTGACTCCTTAGCAAAGAGTGAATTTTCCCTTAGCACTTGAAAGAACTTTCTCAAGTGTTCCAAGTGCTCTTCTTCCTATAGATCAGAATGTCATCCAAAAAGTCTACTACAAAGTGTCCTAGATAAGGCTGTAAAACACTATTCATGAGCTTCATGAAATGGAAGGAGCATTGGTGAGACCAAAAGGCATCACCAAAAACTCATAGTGCCCATATCTAGTCCTGAATGCAGTCTTAGGGACATCCTCTGCCCTAATCCTAATCTGATGATATCTTGATCTAAGGTCAAGCTTGGTAAAATACCTAGCTTGATGTAACTGATCAAATAGATCTTCCAATCTAGGCATTGGAAATCTATTTTTGACAGTTACCTTATTAAGTGCTCTATAGCCTATACATAGTCTCATAAAGCCGTCTTTCTTCTTAACTAGGAGCATTGGTGATGCCTAAGGTGAGTTACTAGGTCTAATGAAGCCCTTATTTAAATAATCCTGTAATTGCCTCTCAACCTCCTCATGCTAAGAAACACTAAGCCTATAAGGTGGCTTAAAAATAGGGTTAGTGTTAGTAACTACCTCAATGGTATGGTAAATGTCCCCTCTCTCAAGTGGTAGCCCTCTAGGTAAGTCAGTGAGGAAAACATCTCTATACTCAAACATAAGATCTTTAAAACTTTTAACCACACACTCTTGCAAGAAAGAATAATAGAAAATCCTATCCATATTTACATTTCTAGCATGAAAACATACATAAGATGAATTGTCTGTACAATGCTCAATATCATGACTATACAATAAAAATATCTCCTATACATGCTGAAAATGAAAAAGACTGTACAACTCTAAAGATGAAATGAGAGGTGCACTAGGAGCATCTCTCTCTCCGTGAATATAAAATTTACTTCCATTTCTTTCAAACTCAAGTGTGTTGTTTTGATAGCTACATTTAAGTGTGTCTCCCAACCCCCATAGCCACTCTCTTCCTAACACAGGGTCTGTCCTGATCTCCATATCCATAGTTTGGAAGTCCATGTGATCTATATAATCCTGCATCTTGACTTCCAAATTGGATACCATAGTATCCCATATCCTCTTGTCTTCTCCTTGCATCATAGGTACTATGTATTTGTGTGCACTGGGCTATTGGGGAATATTTAATTTCTTGACCAGAGCATAGTTTATAAAATTATGAGTGACAGAGTCAGCTATCATGACTCACACCCTGGTCCCGTATACGAAGTGAAAGAAGATATTTGGCAGGTAATGATCCTTCCACTGATAGCGTGTGCGGCTGCCCGACTTAATACAACCCAGATTTGTGATGTATGGAATACCAAGGGGATTATAGAAGCAAAGGAATGATTTTGGATAAAATAACAAACTATCTGACAGTCCTTATCGTTTCCTCGACCACTGAGTGCATGTATTCAAAAGCCTTGGACAAGCAACAAACGAGAAGCAAAAGCCTGTCAAGGGACGACAGAGACAAAGAGGGGGAGAGTGTTGTAGAGAAAAGAGGCACAAAAGAGGAGCCCCAAATTTTTCAAAACTGATGGGCATATCTTTTTCTTCTTCAAAATCTTAGAAAATCCCCTCAAGCCATGTAAATGCACTAGAGGAGTCCTCTAGATGCATAATCCCAAATCATTGTAATATATTTCTTGTAAAATAATAAGAAAATAGAGATTAGCCAATAAAGTACCGGTCACTTGTGTGAAAGGACCATTTTTTAGGGCACATGTATATAAGTCCCTTTGTGACTCTTTGTAAACACTTTTTGCCATTGTGAAGAAGGAGAGCTCTTGATTTTCGAATTTGCTTCTTTCGTGCAGATTTCCATCTTCTCTATGATCTTTTGTGTGTGTGTGAAGCTTGGAATGTGTGTGTAGGACTGTTGTCTACCCCATCCCCTCACTTTTGAGCTACTGTGGTGTGTGTGTGAGCAACTAGGAGTTGTGGAGTGAGTATGTGTGTTTCCTGCCATTCACTGTTTTGGTCATAACTTGAAGCACAATTGTCAGAATCGAGTAAAAATACGACCAATAGATGCATCTCATCGAGAGCTTCAAAGTGAACCTACTATTGGCCATATTCGGAGTTTGAAGTTGGGAGAAATCCTCAATTTAGTGAAAACTGCTGCAAGTGGTATCGCGGCAGACACTTTCAGTAGTTAAGTGAGTTAGAGAAGTAGGTTAGTCTTTTTCATGCATGCGAGCTGAACCATTTCACTTACCATCACGTATGCACATGTCCTCATACGTTTGGTTAGGTCGGTTCGTCATATTGACAAATAAGCGTGTGTCAATTCCCCACTATACGCACTTGTGTGGCAAACGAGATTTAGTCTCCTTGGCACAAGTCCCTAAGGGTTCGTGAATTAGGTACACATAGCAATGGGGGATTCAAAGCCTCCTTTGTAGAGGGCTTTAATGAATTCGTCAAATTAGTAGATACAGTCGAAGTGCTCCATTTTTTAAAGAGGAAGCCATTCTCGCAATTTGACACTCGGTATATACATTTAATGTCAAGGCCTAGACAATACATATGAGTCCCCATAGATACTCAGTCCTCCCGGCATCTAGAAGAAGGCCGATTAGTCCCTCAACCCCCACCTGAATCACCACATGCAGGTGAAATGATCATCGACTCCCCGCCACAATTCTCAACATCCCTACCTGCAACAACCATCAAAATCACCTCCACATCAATAAAAACTCTCCCCTCTCCTATACACCCAACTTCCCTAGTGCACCCCATCTCACCTTAGCTATCCGAATTCATAGTAAGTGTTGCAGTGGAAGCCATAGCACCTCTAGTACCCCAAACTCTACCTAAAATCTTCACCCTTGTTACCTCGACCATAGTTCTCCCCACCCCAATTAATCCCTCCCTCACCCCTATCCTTTCTTCTTTTCCCCTTCCTCCACGACCTGTTTTCCCATTTCCCCCACCTTTTACCTTTTCACCAGTATCCCCTCCTAGTTTGACTACATCACCTCTGTCTTCTCCTCTACACCAAATAATTCATGAATCTTAATAGATCATATATTCCTCGATGTTTGTAAATCCCATGTCCAAAGGATATGGGGAAACAACACAGAGATATGACCATGTATTGCTATACATGGGGATATAGTGGGAGTGGTGGTTCTCTTATTTCTCTCTTTCTGTCAGACCTTCCAATACCAGTATCATATTTGAGTAATGATTTAGAGGTGAGAACCTCCATTTATACATTATGGGTATGATACTCACATGAGTGCCAAGTGGCACTCATACGAGATGCATAGAACATTGCCCTTTATGGGTATGAATGAGAGTAAGAGAGAGAGAATAATAGGCTTCCATGCAGCTCGGCTGAACAAGGAAAGCATGGATCTCTGTGAGCTCCTCATTCTCTGTCGATTGGCATGGAGGAGTTACTCCAAAATGGAGGGTGTCATAGGGAATTGAATGCTACATAATCCAAGGCTCAAAGAGTTGAAACACAATAGTCCAAGCTAGGAAAAATGCAAAGGAGGGTGTTATAGCATAGAGGAGGAGCAAGGAAGAGCTATCAATCCCACACCTACTCTATCCTCTTGTAGTGTAAGGCAAGTGAACCATATTTTTGCTGCACGATAGCAAAAAAGGTGTATGAAGGGACCTAGGTATTGGGCTCATTTCACTTCTAGTGTGCAAATCTGAGGGATTAAATTCCATCAGGGGGATGGGTTCAAGACCTATGGGATTCATTGAAAAGACATCCCTCATCCAAGTGGTGAAAAGAGAACCATTATCCTTCAGGATTAGTGATCCTTAAGAGTCTCTCCTTGTACTCTATTTTTAATGGAGGGATTTCATTTCTATAATGGATTTAAATTAGTATCTTCATTGTTGATATATTTAGGTAGTGATCTGTGTGGACACACTAGGACTGCCGGGGCACTTTTTTCCCTCTTTAAGAGGTTTTTTCCCCCGGCTTGTATATATGCCTATTGCCCTAATGGGCTACTTATCTTTGTACATTCTCTAGTAATACATTCAATATTGTGTGTTGTGCTCCAAGCTTCTTCTTCTTCCTTGTCCTGTTCGCGTGCTTTCATAGATGTCTAACTCCAACAATTGGTATCAGAGTAGGTCGTCGCTTCATGTAGGACGCCATGGACACTCCTCTGTTTGCAATCCCAAAATCGCACGAATTTTGGTGATTATACTCAGCATGTTTTCAAGATCAAAACAGCTTCGCTTTGTGGTGCCGAAATCGTGATCTGAGCTCGTTTTGGTCTCCGAATGCACTATCGTAGTGCTTGTGCAGGCTATTTCATCTTTTTGTGCCAAACGTATATACCTGCTTCTGTTCGCCGATGTAAGCGTCTCAAAGTCTGCTACAGGTCTAGTGGAATCTGTCTGGGCAGTTTTGTTCAACTTTTTGAGATACTGTCAATTTTCAGCATCAAGGTATTTTAGTCACCGGCCATGGCCAAAAGTAGTGATGTATTCCGTATGTTGGCTGTTGAGGATAAGTTGGATGGTACCAACTACCCATTATGGGCTTATATGATGCGACATGTGTTGGTTGCAAAAGGACTGTGGAACATTGTGCAGGGTGTTGAAAAATATCCTATCACACCTCCAACTGTTACAATTGTAGGTACTAAACTTGATGCAAAAGGTGTCGAAGATGGTGATATTCTCCACATTCCTGTTCGTGCTACGATTTCTGTTGCACCTTCTATAGAGCAGATTTGTTGGGATGGCAGAAATGCCTAGGCACATGCATTGATAGATTTGTCTGTCAAACGTGCCATTATTCCTCACATTCGCTCTTGTAGAACAGCTAAGGATGCTTGGGATACACTTACCGCATTGTACCAAGCTAGGAATGAGGCTCGTGTTGCTTACTCCAAAAACAGTTGGAGAGTGAGCACATGAATGAAGGTGATTCTATGGACAGTTTCCTAACGAAGATCAAAGACTTGAAGGAACAATTGATTTTTGCTGATGATGTTATACCAGATAGCTCACTTGTGCAGACTGTTCTGAATGGTCTTCCTGATTCATATCAGAGTTTTGCTTCTACTCTTCGGTTGATAATGAAAGGCAATCCAAATGCCTTATCATTTGAGGAGTTAGTCTCTGTTCTATTGCAGGAAGATCAGTCTAGGCAGAACAGGTCCGTTATGCGAGTTGCAGATCAAGCTTTCCTGGCTAGTCAGAAGGGCAAAGGAAAATGGAGCTCTTCAACTAGTAAGAAAAAATCTGCTAATTCTGCACATTCGAAGAAGGAAGATAAAGATGAGAAGAAATCAAAAAAGAAGAAATTGTTTTGTAAGTACTGTAAAGGGAATGATCATATCATAAAGAATTGTCCAAAACTGGCTGCTAAAGAGGCAAAGAAGAAAGAGGCTAGAATGGTTGTTGCAGAGGCCTCTACACCAAAAAGAGAGTCTGCTAATCTTGTGCAGGAAGAAGAATGGGTGTTTACTACTGTCTACAGTTTTGACCCATCTTCTCATGAGCAGTGCATGTCTTCAGTAGACTCAGATGTTTGGTATTTCGACAGTGGGCTGACCAAACATATTACCTCGCAACGCGGTTTCTTCTCTTCACTCGAGCCTTCCCCTACAGGGAATACTCTTACTATTATGGGAGTTGGTAAGATCATTTTGACTACTACTGATGGCAATTCTTTCACTTTTTCAGATGCTTTATTTGTGGCAGGGATCAAGAAGAACCTATTATCAGTTTCTACATTAGCCAAGATTGGCTTGGTTGTGAAATTTGTTGATGACAGGTGTACAGTTCATGATCTGTCAAATGGCGATGTGATTATTGCTTCTCGCATTTTATGTTGTGGGCTGTAAGATCATAGAGTATGAAAGATCTGTAAATGATTTGGCATGTGTAGTAAGTGATTCTCACGCTATGTCAGATGCAAAGCTTTGGCATGCATGCTTTGGTCATCTAAATTTTGCTAGTTTGCTACGCCTGCAGAAATTTGAAATGGTGTCCTCTTTGCCCAATCTTGATGCACCTAGAAAACATGTTTGTGAAGGCTCTATTTTGGGCAAAATGCACTGTTCGTCCTTTCCAAAAGATGGTTGAGTTTGGGCTACTCAGAAATTGTAGCTTGTACATAGTGATGTCTGTGATCCTATGCAGACACCTTCTTTTGGGAATTATTTTTACTTCGTGACTTTCATCGATGATTTTTCCAGGCATACATGGGTATATCCATTGAAGGCAAAGTCCGAAGTGTTCATGTGCTTCAAACAATTTTTGTTTTTGGCTGAAAATCTGTCAGCATGTAAAATGGGCACCCTTCGTTCTGATCGAGGGGAGGGGGGGGATATATGTCTTCTGATTTTAATGCATTTCTGGCTGGATGTTGGATAAAACACCAGTGTACAGTGCTGTATACACCTCAACAGAATGGAGTTGCTAAACGAAAGAACAGGTCACTCATGGAGATGGTGAGGTGTATGGTCAAGAGTCACGCTTTACCACATAGTTTCTGGCTTGAGGCTGTCATGTGTGCAGCATACGTACTGAACAGGTGTCCCACTAAAGCACTGCAGTCTATCACTCCATATGAGGCTTGGCATGATCGCAAGACATCTGTTGCTCATCTACGTGTTTTTGGTTGTTTGGCATATGGATTAGTGCCTGAACAACATCACAAAAAATTGGATGATAAAGTAGTAAAATGTATTTTTGTTGGGTACAGTTCTGAAAGTAAAGGCTATCATTTGTATCATCCACAAACTAAACGCATTCTAGTTAGCCGTGATGTTGTTTTTGTGGAAGATGCTATTCAATCATTGCTTTCATGTACTAAGGAGACATTTGTTAGCTCCAAAGACATGTATGATACTTTGCTGCCTCTTTTTATAGGTGGAAAGTCTAGTGCTGGTCCCAATGAGGCAACTCCTCAGCCTTTGCAGGTTTCATGTGATGATGTAGATCATTCCATTTCTGATGCAGATTTACATGATGCACTAGTTGATGAGAGAGCTGATATTGGGTAGGCAAAAACTATGCCAAAATGGCTGGTGCAGACTTTGCGTGACAGCAAATTAGATGCACCTCTGTCATATCGTACTCGTTTAGGCTCTCATAGTGCCCCTTTTGCATCAAATTTCTATGTTATGGCTGCATCTAGTCTCTGTGATGAGAATGAGCATGTTTCGTTTGATGAAGCATAAAATTCAGAAAATTGGATGGTTGTTATGCAATCTGAATATGATGCTATAATGAAGAATGGTACTTTGTCTTTATGTGACTTGCCTCCATGCAAGCCATTGGCAATAAGTGGGTATACAAGCTGAAGCATAAACCGGATGGTACAGTTGACAGGTATAAGGCTAGGCTTGTTGCAAAGGGTTATGCACAGGAAAGAGGCATTGATTTTGATGAGACCCTTGCACCTACATGCCGTATGACTATTGTTCAGAGCATCTGTGCACTTGCAGCTCATCATGGTTGGAATGTGCATCAGTTGGACATTAAAACATCATGTCTAAATGGTGACTTGCATGAAGAAGTGTATGTTTTTCAGCCCCGTGGCTTTGTGCAGAAAGGGCATGAAAACCACGCGTGCAGGTTATGGAAGGCATTATATGGTTTAAAGTAAGCACCACGTGCTTGGTATGAGAAGATACATCCTATCTGATTGCACATGGTTTTGAGAACAATCCAACTGAAAGCACCTTATATGTTAAGCGTGCTAATGATGTGCTTTTGATCATTGTTGTCTATGTTGATGACATGCTTCTCACTGGTCCTATTGAGAATCATATTGTTGATTTTAAGGCTGATTCGCATGTCTCATTTGAGATGTCTTATTTGGAGCATTTGCATCACTATTTGGGCACTCAATTTATGCAAGTTGATGGTGGAATGGCTTTGTGTCAAACGAAATACATTGACACATTATTGCAACGTTTGGCCTTGAAGACTGTAAGCCTATTGCCACTCCTATGGAGACAGGTCTACGACTGAGTCTTCATGATGCTAGAGATGCATTTGATGTTGCTCTCTATCAGTAGGCTGTTGGATGCTTGATTTACGTATGCATTACTCATCCAGATATTCAGTTTGCTGTCTCACAGATGAGCAGGTTTATGCATTGCCGAGGAGTCAAGCATTGGCAGGCAGTTAAGCACATCTTTTGCTATTTGAGTGGTACTCGACTACTTGGGTTGTTTTATCCCAAGGGGGGATCACTACCGCTAGATTTGCATGCCTTTTTTGACTCTGATTGGGCTGGTTGCTATGACACTTGTGTGTCCACTAGTGGCTTTTGCTTCATGCTTGGTAGCTCATGTATATCTTGGTTGAGCAAGAAGCAGCCTACTGTGGCCACTTCTAGTTGTGAGGCTGAGTATAGATCAGCTTTCACAGTGACTGTTGAGTGTATGTGGCTCAGACGCCTTATGGCTGATTTGGGTGTTGGTCAGACTTCACTGACAGTTAGAGCGCATTGGCAGTTGCAAGGAACCTTGTGCTCCATGCTCGCACTAAGCACATTGAGGTGCATTATCACTATGTCAGGGAGAGGTTCTCTGTTGGGGAGATCAGCTTGACATATGTGCCCACGCAGGAGAACATTGCAGACCTTTTCACGAAGGCTCTGCGTAGGGAGAAGTTTGAAGCTTTCCGCAAAGCTTTGGGCTTACTTCCTTTTGTGGAGTGATTTCCACATAGCTTGGCACTTCCTTATACATGAGTGCCAACTCCTTGTTCACCGGATCACTCCCAGGCGGGATTTGTTGATATATTTAGGTAGTGATGTGTGTGAACACACTAGGACCGCCAGAGCACTTTTTTCCCTCTTTAGGAGGTTTTTTTTCCCCGCTTGTATATACGCCTATTGCCCTAATGGGCTACTTATCTTTGTACATTCTCTAGTAATACATTCAGTATTGTGTGTTGTGCTCCAAGCTTCTTCTTCTTCCTTGTGTTGTTCGCATGCTTCCGCATACGTCTAATTCCAACACTCATTTGGCCTTAAGCCCATCCCGATGCAGTCTCCACCCTTAGGAGGCCTTTAGGTTATTCAATTCCTAGTAGATGCTAAGCGTTCAACTTCTTCTTGTGTGGGATTTGGGGGTCCCATGGGTATGCCCTTCAATGTTCTACTTTCCAATTAATTCTAGCTATCAAAAATAGTAGATCACAATATCGAACTTCATTTTAAAAACAATTTCATCATCAAAATGGAAGGGTGTGTGATAGATTTTTGTGTTGTGTTGATACTCATTATATGTAAGAGTGCGGGCTTTCTCTAGAAGAATAATGGTAAAAAAGCAATTTTAGGCATATGTTGGTAACACATGAAAAGCTTTCTAACACACCAATGATGCTTCTAGATTGTGCATTTGTCCACGTGCATCCTTCACTTGCAAAGAGTTCAAACTTTTACTTGTTCGATGCTATTGCTTGTACTATGCAATCTTTCTCTCTTTTCTAACCTGCTATGAGATTCTATTTTTGTGTTTCCTGGTTTGTAATGAAGATGACCTTTAATGCATAGAATGTATCTGTTACGACATTGACTATTAGAATTTTGACATGAACTCTTCAAAAATGTATCAAATGGTTTGGGGAATGATGCTCTTGAGGTTTGTTATGCTAGATTGGCTTGATGTGCCATCACATAGTCAAACACTACACATTCTCTAAAAATTTATATTGATCTGATCTTGTAGACGTATGTACGTAGAGATAGTATAGAAACGAAATCTCACAAAAGCTTAAACAAAATAGATAGAGACAAGAGTTTGGACACGAGATTGGGTACAATCTCCCTCCCCTCCACATACTCTCATGGATGAGTCTATCCGACTATGTGTATTTATAGGTATTTCTCATTATGTCTTGAATAGAAGATACATGAGGGTGGCACTTTGAAAAGCATGCATTTACGAAAATCTGCTAATATCTAAAATACTATCTTTTAACTATCTTTGAAAATATCTGAATAAGTCCACACACCACTACAACAGATCGACCGTATATCGAGGTTTTTACCAAGGGAAATGAGCGCGGCTATTTTTGCTGCGATGTCAATGTAGCTGTCGGTATGCACATCGGTACTACAGTGCCGGTATGGGCATTGGTATGGGTGTCAGTATGGGCATCAGTATGGGCATCGATATGGGCGTCGGTATAGGTGTCGGTATAAACATCGGTATGACCGACGCTCATATCGACGCCCATACCGACACCTCTACTGGGTTCACCGTCGCGTATACTGGCACTCGCTGGGTGTACTGACACTTATTCCGATGACATTACTGGGAGTACCGTCGCTTATACCGATGACCATATCTGCAAATTTTTTTTTTGGGCAAAGTGTGTTGTCTTTTGCTACATCAACATTACCATGATGTTGCTTAACAAAAGACAATACACTCTGCCCAAAAAAACCGAGTACAAGGGATGTTTACTCTAATGTCAACCGAAATATGATTTCATAAAAAAGGATATTATTGGACACAAAAGAGATAATCAAAATGAACCATGAACCATGTACAAAAAAAGTGATATATTTCATAAATGAAGCATGTACAAGAGTGTGGTAAACCACTGCCATGTATGACGCTTTTACAAAATGTGGCAAAGCAATGCATTGCCATATAAAAATCAAATACAAAATTTTGGTGTGCCACTGCCATACACATGCAAAGAATGTTCCATATCAACAGTCCTACAACAAAGAACATTAATGGAATGAGATAAATTCACATGAAATTACAAACAACAAGTAAAAACCAAGTTTATAAATTAATCACCTCATCGCAAACGCTCCCATGAAACGACCGCACCGCGTCCCTCCAGTCCTCCAATACTGCAGTCAATCCGTGTTGATATCCGTAAGCCTCTTCCATTCGTGTTGGAGGATGACCCATTGCCAGCTCCTGCAACAAATATACAAAACATTAGAGGAACATACATGAGAAACTTAACACAAATAAATTCAATAAATGAAATGGTACTTACAAACTCATGATGCATCATCATATTCGCCGCTGCCCAAATGTGATGGTCCAACCGTATCTAAACGTGTGGCTACGACATCTCGCTGCTGGCGATATCGGTCAGGAGTTTGCTGCTGCTCGTCGCGAATCAGATCCCACTCCTCAGCATCTAACCATACAGGCTTTCGTAAGCCTTCTCTGAAAGCATCACGAGCCTCTAATCTTCGATGTGACATAACCTCATGTGCGATGTGCAGAACCCACTCTGAACTGACAAGAGACTGTCCATCGAGTGGTCGGAACTCCTGATAAATCATTTGTGTGATATAATTCTTCCGATCTTTATCCTGTTCACTCCATTTCAGCATGATGTAGTGTCCAAATTGTATGGAGCAAAGCTATCATATACGTGCATGCATTGCTTTGCCAATCGCATCCATCACCGGAGCTCCATCTCGGATACTATACACCTTGGAGTCATCATGGTCATGAGTACCCCAAGGTGTACGTGGTGTTCCACGTGGTGTACTGCATGGCGTACCTACATCTAAGGTACTCGTCTTAGGAGTAGAAGTGGGCGAGACAATGTCTTTCGCACTGCCTCCACAACAATCGGCTCCTCCAGACCTACCTGTAGATCCACTCCTAGAACCTCCTGCTCCAGAGCGTGATCTCGATCTACGAGACGGGCCAAAACCTATATCGCGCTGAGGCGTCAAATGCACATGTCTACTACTAGACCCAGTAGGAGATGGCTGAAAAGATGGTCATGGTGGAGTCACAAAGCTAGGAGATATACCTCTTGCAGGAGTAGCACCACCCGCATGAGTGACATCGGCAAGAGTGACACCGGTGGGAGTGACACCGGTGGGAGTGAGGCCGGCAAGAGTAAGGCCTGCAGGAGTGAGGCCGCCAGGAGTGAAGCCGGGAGGAGTGCTACCATGAGCAATCCAATACTATGACAATAAGAGCTAATAATAAGTGACCTTTCTTTGTGGCCAGCCATGGTGGGATGTTATAATTGACCAAACAGTAATATTATTAGTAATTGCTTGTACGTCTAAGTCCTTCTTTGTTCTCTTTTGCCCACGAGAGGTTACCGGTGCAATGTCGTTTGGGACCATCTGGTCACCTGGGGGACCATGCGAATGGTAGTGTAGGTTTTCTAGTTGAGTCCTATCAAAGGATCCATACTCTCTAACATGTGCAGTACAAATCTGTTGTTTTCGATAAATTTGATACTTGCACTGAGTGCAAGGACATGCCATTCTCTCCTCCGGATCCAAAGAAGCCATCTGCTACAATATGGACATTTTAGATCATTTGTTTTTTTATTAAACCTAAAAATCTTACTCCTAAATACTTAAACCTGAAATACTAAAACCTAAATACTTAAACACCTAAAAAAACCTAAAACCCTAATCCTATTTTTATATATTTAATTATATATATTTAACTAAATTATTTAAAACACTAGTACTTTTTATATTTATTTATCTATAGAATTATCCTATTATATATATATATATATATATATATATATATTTATTTATTTATTTATTTATTTACGTATTCAAATTTTTTCCTTAAACCCTAATCCTAATCCTAAAAACCTAAAACCCTATTTTATATATATATTTATTTATATAGATTTTTTCTTAATTAATCCTATTTTTATATATTTAATTAAATTATTTAAAACACTAGTACTTTTTATATTTATTTATCCATATAATTATCCTATTTTATATATATATATATATATATATATATATATATATATATATATATATATATATATATATATATATATATATATATATATATATATATATTCAAATTTTTTTCTTAAACCCTAAAACCCTAAAACCCTAATCCTAATCCTAAAAACCTAAAACCCTAATCCTAGAACCCTAATCCTAATCCTAAAAACCTAAAACCCTATTTTATATATATATATATATATATATATATATATATATATTCAGATTTTTTCTTAATTAATTCTATTTTTATATATTTAATTATATATATTTAATTAAATTATTTAAAACACTAGTACCTTTTATATTTATTTATCTATATAATTATCCTATTTTTTATATATATTTATTTATATATTCAGATTTTTTCTTTATTTTTTTTCTATATTTTCTCTTTATATCAATTTAATTGACTTATATGTATGCCTAAACCCTAAAACCCTAATCTTAAAGATCTAGACCTAAAATATGTATATTTCTGTATGCATGTGTATATACATGTATATATGTATTATATGTGTATGTGTATGTGTGTATATATGTTATGTAGGTGTTAAAACCCTAAAACCCTAATTAGAAAGACTTAGACTTAAACCTAAAATACTAAAACCTAAATACTTAAACACCTATAAAAATCTAAACCCCTAATCCTAAAACCCTAATCCTATTTTATATATATGTTTATTTATATATTCAGAATTTTTTCTTATTTTTTTCTATATTTTTTCTCAATATAAATGTAATTGAGTTATATGTATGCCTAAACCCTAAAACCCTAATCTTAAATATCTAGACCTAAAATATGTATATTTTTGTACGCAGGTGTATATACATGTATATATGTATTATATGTGTATGTCTATGTATGTGTAAATAGTGTAAAAATCCTAATCTTGTTTTTATATATTTGATGTAAAAAAAACTTCAAAATCAAAAATTTATATATTTAATTATATATATTTAATTAAAACACTAGCTTATGTGTGTGTATATGTATGTGTGTATATGTGTGTGTGTGTGTATGTGTATGTATGCATATGTGTATATATGTGTGTGTATGTATGTGTGTATGCATGTGTGTGTGTATGTATGCATGTGTGTACATGTGTGTGTGTATGTATGCATGTGTGTATATGTGTATGTGTGTGTATGTATGCATGCATGTGTGTATATGTGTATGTGTGTGTACGTATGCATGCATGCATGTGTGTATATATGTGTGTATATATGTGTGTATGCATGCATGTGTGTATATGTGTGTGTATGTAAGCATGCATGTGTGTATATGTGTGTGTATGTAAGCATGCATGTGTGTACATGTATGTGTGTATGTATGCATGTGTAAATGTGTAGATGTGTGTGTGTGTGTGTATGTATGCTCTATTTTCCTATGTGTATGTATGCATGTGTGTATATGTGTATGTGTGTGTATGTATGCATGCATGTGTGTATATATGCATGCATGTGTGTATGTATGTGTGTGCATGTATGTGCGTATGTGTGTGTATGTGTATGTATGCATATGTGTATATATGTGTGTGTGTGTATGTGTGTATGCATGTGTGTGTATGTATGCATGTATGTATATTTGTATGTGTGTGTATGCATGCATGTGTGTATATGTGTGTGTATGTAAGCATGCATGTGTGTATATGTGTGTGTATGTAAGCATGCATGTGTGTACATGTATGCGTGTATGTATGCATGTGTAAATGTGTATATGTGTGTGTGTATGTATGCTCTATTTTCCTATGTGTATGTATGCATGTGTGTATATGTGTATGTGTGTGTATGTATGCATGTGCAAATGTGTAGATGTGTGTGTGTATGTTCTATTTTTGTATCTCTATCTTCCTTTATTTTCATCATTCTTTATCTCTCACTCTCTCTCTCTCTCTTTATCTCTCTCTCTCTCTCTCTCTCTCTCTCTCTCTCTCTCTCTCTTTCTTTCCCTCTCTCTCTCTCATCTCTCTCTCTCTCTCTCTTTCTCTCTCTCTTTCTCTCTCTATCAATAGACAATAAAACAATCACTTACAAGTATGTCCGTCTTTTGGATCGTCTATCGTCGAATTCCAAACAATCGATGCCAAAGAACTTCTGCATAATCAAAGAGAAGAGAAATTATAAGACCTAAAGCATAGAGAAAGACAAAGGTTAATAGTACGCGCACCACTTACCAAGATCTCAGATCTAAACCGAGGGAGAGTGTGTGTGTGTAGAGAGAGAGATTTGTGTGTGTGTGTGTGCACAAGACAATGCAGTTCACAATTTGGTTCACGTGCGTAAGTTCGACAGAAGACAAACAATACTTAAACACGTGCAAAAAAGTGAAGTTTTGCTCTCGGGTTCCCAGTATGTTTAAAACTCCACCTCAGTATGGGCATCGGTAATTTCCAGTAAATTATCGACGATTATACCGACGCCCATATTGACGCCCATATCGATGCCCATACCGATGCTTATACCGATGGTTGTGGGGCACACCGATGATCCGTTTAAAATGGTCATACCGACGGTTACTTGACCATCGGTATCTTTAAGTGAGCTTTTCCGACGTTTATACTGACGCCACGAGTGACCGTCGGTATAAGCGGCATCGGTATGCCCCTCATATGTTGTAGTGCACGTTCACATCCTCATGCTTCTTCACCTGCTAAATCAAAACACAAATCACATTAAAAACCTCAAGACACTAAAATCCATTTAACATTTGGTTATTCCATAAAGTATAAAATGACTTCCAGTTGACAAGCAACTGACCTCAATTGATAAGAATAAAATAGACATGGATGGCTAGCCACATGTCCCATCACTAACAAATCATAAGCATGTTCCATGTAAAAACACAAAAACACATGCATGGAAATGGAAAACTAAAATTTAATGTGATTGTGAATGATATGCAGAAATCAAATGATCATAATGTGGATTTAATGATAACTTATGAATTCATTGAGATTCTTTAAGTGAGTGATTTTTATATTTAACTAAATATCTATGATATCGGTTAACTGTGCATGTAGTAGTAACATCATAATCAAGTATTTACTCTAGAACTAAAATTTTAGCATTTGGAGTTCAATAAACTAATATGAAAAGAATTATGTATATTCCAATGAGAAGGTATGTCTAGTTTAAAAGCATTCTCATTAATGTTTTGAATAATATGGAAAGCTCCATCATAACATGGTGCAAGTTTAACCTTTAGATGTTGTGAAATATTTTTCAGACATCTTTTAATTATTAGTAACCATACCAATTCATAAATTGTTTAGCTACTCATTTCTTATTAACAATATGCATGTAATATTCTTGACTCTTTTTAATGTGCTCAATGAAGCTCATGAAGTGTAGAAATATGATCTTGTGCAAAAGAATCAACCATAGGAATATTATTTTGAGTGATAGACATGGGACTGGGAAGCTTTTTACCATTCATAATTTCATACGGTGAATGTTGAGTAGTGGTATGTGTTGTGTTATTATATGCAAAGTGTAGTAAAGGAAATTTTTCATCCCAAGTACTTGGATTATCTAAAGAATAATAATGTAATAAATATAAAATAGTACTATTCTTAGTTTCACTTTGCCCATTACTTTCACGAAGAAACGCATAGCTAAAGTCTATTTTAGAACCTAAATTTTGAAATAATGCAACCCAAAATTGATTACAAAAACGAACATCTCGATCTAATAGAATAACTTTTGGAAAACCATGATGGAAAAAAATACATTTAATAAATAACTTTGCAACTTGAGGTTTAGCAAGAGTCTTTTTACAAGGAATGAAATACGTTTGTTTTTCCAATCTTATCATTATGAGATGAAGTTGTAGGAAGACTAGTAATAAAATCCATAGAAATTTGTTCCCATGGTCTATTAGGTATGGGAAGTGGCATTAATAATCCAAATGCTTTATCATGATGTCATTTCACATGTTGACACACAATGCAATGGGAAACATACTATGCAATATCCTTTTCCATATTTGGCCAAAAGAAAAATTCTTCACATGTAGAAATAGTACTTTGTATGCCCCTATGACCTATATATGGTGGTTCATGCATCTCTTTCATGAAAATTCTTTAGAAACTTGTGTGATGCATAACTTCTGTTGGAAATGCAAGAATCAATTATGAAAACTATAGTGATCCTCAATAGATGGTGTAGAATTATTGAAAGCAGTCCATGTTTGTGAAAAATACAAATTAAATGCATAAGTAGGAATCATGTCATGAAATGAATGAATATGAATAGCAGAAATATTATTGATTCAAACAATGTTTGTTGGGATGGGAAGCGACTAAGGGCATCAGCTACAACATTAGCTTTGCTTTACCATGAGTTCAAAGTGATCAATTTGAGTTCTAAAAGAAGTCTTATAAATGTCATTTTTTGTCATGCATATTTGATGATACCCAGATTTAAGATAAATTTTGCTAAAGACACATGCTCCATGAAGTTTATCTAGCAAATCATCTATTCTAGGAATAGGATATCTATTTTTAATTGTGATCTTATTGAGTGCTCTATAATCAATGCACATCCTATAAGTCTTGTTCTTCTTCTCCACTAAGAGAACAAGTGCTCCAAAGGGAGAAGAACTAGGCCTTATAAGTCCTTTGTGGAGTAGATCCTTAACTTGATTAGCTATTTCTTTTTTATATAAAGATGCATGACTATAAGGTGCTTTATGAGGAGGAGAAATACCAATAATTAAGTCTATACTATGGCCAAGAGATCCCCTAAAAGGTGGTTGTTTAGAAGGAAAATCAACCATAAAGCAATCCCCAATGAATTCATAAATGATTTATGTGTATTAGAAGTTGTATGTGTATAATCAACTATGTTATTGACAAAAATAATACATTAATTATAGCCTTTCATAAATGCACATTTTACTTGAGTATGACTAATTAATGGAAATGGTTGGAATTCATGCATTGCAAACAAAGAAATATCTTGATTAATAAACTTAAAAATCATTGTGTGCGTATGATAATCAATCTATGGATTATAATGATGACAAAAAGGCATGCCAAGTACAACATCATACGACTGCAAAGGAGCAATTAAGAATGTGCATTCATCTACGTATGAACCTATACAAATTTGAACGTTATGCATTCACTTGTAACATTATATCTATTTCCTTGAAATGCAACTTTAACTTTATACATAGAGGGAAGTGGATTTAATTGGAGATCTTGCACTAGTGTATAAGAAATAAAATCATGCAAACTACCATCATCATGTAAAATATTAACAACTTTTCCATTAATAGTACCTTGCATGCAAAGTAGAGAATGAATAGAAATTTTGTTACCCAAGGTACTTAGATCTTTTTCCAATGCTTGTTCAGTCCAATTAGGTTGAGTGTCTTCATGAAGAACCTCCATTTTATGTACTTCAGCTCTGGCAGGTTTCATGTCATTAGTTCGGAAGCTACATTTAGCTTTAGCATGGCCAAACTTACCACAATGCCAACAAGTAATATAGGACCATTTTTGTTGAGCATCCATTGTTGTAATGTGAAGGGTTGGAGATTTGGTAGGTTTTAATGGGGTGGTCTTGTGTATTGCTGAGAAATCAGATTGAGGAGGGTGTTGAAAAGTAGTGAAAGGATGCTTTAAAGGAAAATTAGACTTGATTGGTTGTTGTGAGTGGTGCATTTGTTATAAGAGAATGGAATTAGTGATGGATTGAAGCTCCTTCTCAACATCATGTGCAAAAGAAATAGCTTCATAAAGGATCGTGGAACTTAGTGTGTTGAGCTTGGCTTAGATTCCCATCTCCAAACCATATTCATACTTCCATCGCAAGGTATCTTCAGGAATCATTCCAAGCAAACGAATAAGTAGTAGTCGTTGCCAAAAACATTCAGTGTAGGTAGACACAATATCTCTGTCTTTCCAACCAAAAGTTTTTCATGATCGATGAGCATGTAAGTGGAATTGAGGAGGAAGGAAGGAATCCTTGATCTTTTCTTGAAGTGCGATCCATGTGGTGGGGCGTTGTGCTATGCCACAAAACATTCCACCATAACTGGGCCTTATTCACCAAATAATTAGTAAAAAATTTCACTTTTTCAATTTTAGAATATGATTTGTTAGAATAAAAGTCATCAAATTGGGATAGCCATGAAAGAACAAATTGGTCATCCTTCCGCGCATCAAATCGAGAAAATTGGAAATTTATGGCACCAATCTTGGAATGTGTGCTTTCCTCTTGAGTAGTGATAATGGCCTTCACTGCCCTAACTAGGTTGTTTTCATCACTCTGCATTCGTTGGAGTGCAGAATCACGTTTCTTTTATCTCGTTCTGAGCATGTTGGAGTTCATGGTGCAAAAGCTCCAAGTGTTGCTCAATGGGTACCCCGGGTAGGGGTGATGTACCAAAATCCTCGATATTATGGGTAGGGTCCATGGCCTTATATAGAACCAAAACCTAGGACTAATCATGTGAAAATAATTTTAGCAATATTGGAAAATAGAAAAAGAAAGGTTTTATCTTGGAAATATATAAAATAAAATAAATAAATAAATGAGCATGTTAAATAAATAAATAAATAAATAAATGAATAAATAAACAGATAATAAGAGGAAGAGAGTGTTAGAAGTTATGCTAAATATCAATTAAAAGGAATGGGGTATCAATAAGTGAAAATAGGCTAGTGGATAAAGCATATCTCTTGTAAGTGTGAGGTTGTGGGTTGAAATGCCCTACATGATAAATAAGGAACTAAGTAAGTTAACAAGAGAAATAAGTAGGCTAACTAGGGAAATAAGGAAGCTCTTATTGCCACTCATAAGTTAGAGTTGGTTTGCCTGTAGCCAATGGCTACCAACAGAACCAAGTGAATCAAAGTGAACCAAGAGAACTATGAGTGCTAGAGAAGCCAAAGATGCCAAAGTTATACCATAGTTCTATGCCTTAGTCGACGCCTTGGAGTAAGCCGCAACAAGAGTAATCGAATTGATAAATGAACTTGATAAATGAACGAGAACCATGAACAATGCATAGTGAGTATAGTGAGCATAGTGAGTACAGTGAGTATAGTGCACACAATGAGCATAGTGAGTACAATGAGCATAGTGACTATAGTGAGCATAGTGTCACAGTAGGGGTAACCACATGGATGATCGAATTGATAAACGAATTGATAAACTAACTGATAAATGAACTTGACAAAAGAACTTGACAAACAAACTTGATAAACAGACTTGATAAATGAACCGAAACCATGAACAATGCATAGTGCACAATGAGCACAATGAGTATAGTGAGTACAATGAGCGCAACGAGCGCAATGAGTATAGTGAGCACAATGAGTACAATGAGCACAGTGAGCATAGTGTGCACAATGAGTATAGTGAGCATAGTGAGCATAGTGAGCATAGTGAGCATAGTGAGTACAGTGAGCACAGTGAGCACAGTGTGATAGGAGCACAATGACATATTCAAAAAAATTTGAAAAAGACATCGATGAACCAAAAACAACATAAATTGACAAACACTGAAAGCTGGACCGGATGATCAAAACAGATGCTGAATCATGAGCGGATGCCATGAATTACGACACCAATACGTACACCTCCATAGATGCACGCAGACTTTGATACCAGTGTTGACCAGATCTTGCAGACGCACATACATAGAGATAGTATAAAAATGAAATTTCACAAAAGCATAAACAGAATAGAGAGAGACAAGATATTGGACACAAGATTGTGTACAATCTCTTCCCACATACTCTGAATGAGTCTATCAAAGTATGTGTATTTATAAGTATTTCTCATTACATCCTAAATAGAAGATGCATGAGGGTGATGCTTCAAAAAGCTTGTGTTTATGAAAATTTACTTTATTTACAAAATCATAGCTTTCTAAGCAATCTACTATTTTTACAAAAACATCACTTTCTAAGCAATCTACTATATTTATAAAAAATATATAAAATAATATCTTCTGACTAAAAGTATCTAAATAAGTCCATGCACGTTCATGCCCTCATGCTTCTTCACTTACTAAATCAAAACACAAATCACGTTAAAAATCTCAAGACATTAAAATCCATTTAACATTCCATTATTCCATAAAGTATAATAATTTCATCAAGAACCCAAAAATGCCCTTGAATCCATTATCACTTTGGATGGTGATAGTGTTGGAGAAACAATCACTAATTGGACATATATTTGAAGGTCAAATCTTAGGAAGAAAACCCCATGCCTATGTGAAGGGACAAATTCACAAGTGTATCATATTTGTAAAGTTAGTTCACTTTAGTTCTAGAAGTTTTTTAAAATCACGAGAATACGAAAATCTATATAAGTTAGTTTGTATCAACTGACGCAGAGAGAGAGAGAGAGAGAGAGAGAATAGAGAGAAAGAAGAAAGAAGGAGTTCATTTTATACGACTGTGTATAGTCGGGCTTCTCTGAGTGAGAAAGCATCTGTAAACTTCTAACTTTTCCATAGCTATGAGAAGAAATAGTTAATGTTCTGTGTATGAGCCTCTCTCCATCATCTCCATGATTACTTATTGTGTGATGAGTTAGATCAAGCTTTTCAAGCAACTCGATGCCTCGCATCGAATCTCTGCTGATAAGTCATATTTTCATTTATATTTTTCATTCAGTATTGAAGTGTTTGAAAACATGATGTTGTTGGAGGAACTCGATGCCTGGCATCGAATTCCAGTTGATAAGTCATATTCTAAGTGTGCATGAAATCACCTATAGTTTTGGTATCCAAAAG
The DNA here is from genome assembly GCA_020310875.1 of Ceratopteris richardii. Classification (NCBI taxonomy): domain Eukaryota; kingdom Viridiplantae; phylum Streptophyta; class Polypodiopsida; order Polypodiales; family Pteridaceae; genus Ceratopteris; species Ceratopteris richardii. The sequence continues at coordinate 132,325,820 of CM035422.1, read as the reverse complement.
ATCAAGGTTTTATGCGGGAAGTCGATGCCCGACATCGAATCCCTGCTGAAAAGTGGCCAAAAACACCCCAAGTCGATGCCCGGCATCGAATTCTCATTGCAAGTCGATGCCAGGCATCGAATTCTAATTTTAGACAGGCGCTTTTTACTATAACAGGAAAGATTTCCAATTTTGGAAGGTCATACAGGGTCATCTTGTGACGGCCATAACTTGAGTTCTAGAGATCTGTTTGATACATATGATAGCTTGTTGGAAAGCTCTACTCTTCTAGTTTCATCCTATAAAGTTTCATGGAGAAATAATTTGTGAGCTAGGAGAAATTAGCAAAATACTGAAGGTATGTCATTTCGGTGACTAGGAATTTCTGTAGAAGCAAAGTTCTCACTTTAGGCTATCATTTCTCAAAGTTTGGAGTGGCAATGAGTTAATGGTGACCATAGAGGTGTTCTAGTGTCACATTAATTCATTTCTTGTGGTGTTTCATACATCAACAAGTGGTATCAGAGCAGAAAGATTCTCGAGAGCAGAAGACGACAAATGTACGAGAAGTTTTGTAAAGTTTTCCATTAAAGTTTGAAAGGTGAACCATTTGAAGACTCAAGGCATCAAAAGATTACACTCAAAGTATCCTCATACACAAAGAACTTCAAAAGGTATTATCTTTTATCCTTTAAGCTCATAGGTTGCAGCAGAAGGGAAGGAGTATGGCAGATCATATCTCCATTGACAAACTGGACAGAGATAATTACCCCGCATGGATAATGAGAATGGAAGCCTTACTTATGAGTTAGGATCTCATGATATATGTTACAGGTGAAGAAGAGAAGCCAGTATTTGAAGATGAAAGCCGACCAAAGAAAGAAGACCTTGATGCTTTAAAGCATTGGCAGAAGAAGGATGCAAGTGCAAAAGCCTACATCTACAATACAATCTCTGATCATTTGCTACCACACATCAGAGGATTGGAATCATCTGAAGATATATGGAATGCATTGGAGTATCATTTCCAAAGCACTACTAAAGCACGGAAAGCAAGTCTATGGTCAGAGTTTACAACATTCAAGAAGAAGCCAAGTCAGAGTATTAGTGATTATGTCACTAAGATGAAGGATCTAGCAGATAGTCTTGGATCCATAGATGAAGATGTTGAAGATCACAGATTGATTGCTCAACTACTTGCAGGTTTGAGAGGAGATGAAAGGTGGAAACCTTTTGTCTTATCAATAGAACTTTCATTAAATCATTATGTTCCAGATTTGAACCAATTACTTGGTTTGATGCTCACATATGAGCAAGACTTGAAGGGAGATGGAGATAAAGGACAAAGTTCTGCAATGTACATGAAGAATAAGAAGAAAGGAGATAAAGGTAAAGCAAAGGATGAAGAGGAGTCGAGTTCTCAGGTTTATTATGCAAGAGGTAAAGACACTGGTAGAGGAAGAGCAAAAGGCTTTGGAAGAGGAAGAGGTAATCAGAATAACAACAAGAAGGCTTGCTGGATCTGTGGATTGAGTAATCATTTGGCTCATGACTGTTGGCACAACCAACAAGGATCAAACCAGAATCAAAACAATAATAGCAGAGGTCGAGGTGGAAGATATCAAAGTAATTTTTAGAGAGGTAGACAAAGTCAAAGAGGAGGCTATGGTAGAGGTGGAGGAAGAAGTTGGGGACAGAATCAATCCTACAACACCACCTACTACAACTATGCAAATGACACACAGAATGAAAGTCATACATCATTGATGATGAACTCAATCAACACATCAGATAAAGAAGATCTAAAGGTATTTTACATTGACTCTGGATGTTCTAATCATCTGTCAGGAAACATAGAATTGATGTCAGAATTGGAAAAAGGCATTTCTAGTCATACAGTTCAAACAGGTGATAATACAAGACATAGTGTGCATTCAATTGGAAAAGTGAAATGCAAGAGTGGAGCAGATTTGCTAACCAATGTTTTGTATGTTCCTACAATACCTAAAAACTTGATTAGTGTGGGACAGATAGTTGAAAAAGGTTTTCAAGTCAGGTTTACAAATGAAGGAGTATTTGTTGAAGATCCAGATAATGGATATAATCAGATTGTCTCTGGTAAGAAAGAAGGTAGACTCTTTACTTTAAGAGTGCAAGGGAACATTGGTCAAGCTTTTCTCACACATGGTGAAGCAGTGATTACAGAACTTGATCTCTGGCATAAGAGATTAGGTCATTTCAATGAAAGAGGAATTAAAGTTATGGTTGCTAATCAGTCTGTACTAGGATTACCAAATGTGCAAAGTCAACATATGGTTTATAAATGTGAAGCATGTCAAATGGGTAAAGCACATAGGTTACCATTTCAAAAGAAAGGTTTCAAACATGATGGAGTACTTGAGCTCATTCATACAGATGTATGGGGACCAACAAAAGAAGGATCTATCAGTGGCTCAAGGTATTATGTTCTTTTAATTGATGATGCTACAAGATGGATAACATTTGGCTCTGATAGATCCTTCTTTTGTTGGTCCCCATACATCTGTATGAATGAGCTCAAGGTATTATGTTCTTTTCATTGATGATGCTCAAGGTATTATGTTCTTTTCATTGATGATGCTACAAGATGTATGGGGACCAACAAAAGAAGGATCTATCAGTGGCTCAAGGTATTATGTTCTTTTCATTGATGATGCTACAAGATGTTTGGAGCTTTCAAGCATTTTCATGCATATGCAGAGAGAGTCACAGTTCAAAAGCTTAAAAGACTGAGGTCTGATGGAGGGGGAGAATACTTCTCCCAAGAGTTCAATGATTATCTTTGGAATGCAAGTATTAAGAGAGAAATAACCTGCAGGTATACACCACAACAAAATGGTGTAGCAGAAAGAAGGAACATGACTTTGGTTGAGTTTGCTAGAGCTATGCTGAAGGAGAAGAATTGTCCAAATTATCTTTGGGCTGAGGCTGTAAATACAGCCACATATCTTGTGAATAGATTACCATGTGCAGCTCTAAATGGAATGACTCCATATGAAGCTTGGTGGGGTAAGAAACCAACACTAGATCATTGTAGAGTGTTTGGATCAATTGCATATGCTTATGTGCCATCACAGCTTAGGCATAAACTTGAACCAAAGGCAGAAAAATATGTGTTCATTGGTTATGATGAAAAGCAGATGGGTTACAGGTTGTGGAATCCTCTAACAAAACAATTTCTTGTTTCTAGAGATGTTACATTTGATGAACAGAAAAGTTGGTATGCAGATCAAAGTCATACAGCTGAAGAATTTGAAGAAGAGGTAAGAAGATGTGAGAAAGGAAAATCAATTGTGTAGGTGAATAGAGATGAAGACTATATGCAAGCAAGTACATCCAGAAGTGGATTAACAAGAAGGAATGAAGAAGCTCCTATATTGGATGAAGAACTGTATCCAGACACATAGGAAGAATGTGAACCAAGAAGGTCAAGCAGGACTAGAAGACAACCAGAAAGGTATTCTTATGATACTTCTTACATAACTTAGAAGAACTATGCATATATGGTCAAAGATGATAAAGAACCTCAGAACTATGATGAAGCTAAAGGTAAGAAGCAATGGGAAGAAGCAATGAAGGAAGAATTCAATGCACTAGAGGAGAACAAGACATGGGAACTTGTTCCTAAACCAAATGGTAAGAAAGTAATTGGAAATAAATGGGTTTATAAAGTGAAGAAGCTTGCAGATGGAAGTATAGCTAGATACAAAGCTAGATTGGTGGTGAAAGGCTATGCCTAGACCTATGGCATAGATTATGATGAGACATTCAGTCCTGTAGCTAAGATGTCAACTATAAGAACAATCATTGCTATTGCAACTTCAAAAGGATGGACCCTAAGTCAATTGGATATAAAGAATGCGTTCTTGAATGGATACATATCAGATGAGGTATACATGGAACAACCTCAAGGGTTTATAGATTCCAGGTATCCAAATTTTGTTTGCAGGTTGAGAAGAGCATTGTATGGATTGAAGCAAGCTCCAAGAGCATGGAACTATAGACTGGTGAAGTATCTCAATGATCTTGGATATCAAAGTTCAAAAGCAGATCCAAGTCTACTTATCAAAAGAACAGAGGAAGGTACAATCTACATTTGTATTTATGTAGATGACATTATAATCACAGGTACTTCAGATCAAGGAATCAAGGAGGTAAAAAGATTACTTGAAAAAGAATTCAAGATCAGTGACCTAGGAAAGTTGTCATACTTTCTTGGAATGGAAGTCACTTATACAGATCATGGCATATATGTATCACAAGAAAGGTATCTTCTGAATCTATTGAAGAAGTTTGATATGGAAAATTGCAGAGAAGCTTCAACTCCACTTGAAGTTAATCACAAGCTCAGTAAATATGATGGTGCAGAATACAAAGATATGAGGAAGTATCAATCTCTTGTGGGTAGTTTGATTTATGCTACACTAACAAGACCTGATCTTAGTTATGTAGTGGGAGTTTTGTCACAATTCATGCATTGTCCAAAGGACCCACATTGGATTGCAGGTCAAAGAGTTCTCAGATATATCAAAGGAACTATAAAGGAAGGATTATATTATCCTTTTACATCAGATTTGAAGTTGAGAGCCTACAGTGACTCAGACTGGGCAGATATCCAAGATGACAGAAGATCAACTCATGGTTACATGATATACATTGGTGATAAGCTTGTAAGTTGGTGTTCAAAGAAACAACATACAGTAGCATTATCATCAATTGAAGCAGAGTACAAAGGACTTGTGGAAGCAGTTAAGGAAGTCATATGGATGCAGACATTGTTCAAGAGCTTAGGCATTGATCAAGGTACACCTACAATACATGGAGATAATATGAGTTCACTTTATCTTGTAGCAAATCTAGTATTTCATGCAAGGACAAAGCACATAGAGATACAGTATCATTTTCTCAGAGAAAAGGTAATGGAGAAGGAGATTGAAGTGGAGTACATTTCTACTAAAGATTAGTTAGCAGACATAATGACAAAGAGCTTGGATGGTGTGAAGACCAGCAGATTCAAAAGCATGGCAGGAGTAAAAGAAAAGAAGAAGATATGAAGAAACAGAGAATTTCAATTAGTGATTGAGGGGGAGCTGTTGGAGAAACAATCACTAATTGGACATATATTTGAAGGTCAAATCTTAGGAAGAAAACCCCATGCCTATGTGAAGGGACAAATTCACAAGTGTATCATATTTGTAAAGTTAGTTCACTTTAGTTCTAGAAGTTTTTTAAAATCACGAGAATACGAAAATCTATATAAGTTAGTTTGTATCAACTGACGCAGAGAGAGAGAGAATAGAGAGAAAGAAGAAAGAAGGAGTTCATTTTATACGATTGTGTATAGTCGGGCTTCTCTGAGTGAGAAAGCATCTGTAAACTTCTGAGTTTTCCATAGCTATGAGAAGAAATAGTTAATGTTCTGTGTATGAGCCTCTCTCCATCATCTCCATGATTACTTATTGTGTGATGAGTTAAAAAGATCAAGTTTTCCAAGCAACTCGATGCCTGGCATCGAATCTCTGCTGATAAGTCATATTTTCATTTATATTTTTCATTCAGTACTGAAGTGTTTGAAAACATGATGTTGTTGGAGGAACTCGATGCCTGGCATCGAATTCCAGTTGATAAGTCATATTCTAAGTGTGCATGAAATCACCTATAGTTTTGGTATCCAAAAGATCAAGGTTTTATGCGGGAAGTCGATGCCCGGCATCGAATCCCTACTGAAAAGTGGCCAAAAACACCCCAAGTCGATGCCCGGCATCGAATTCTCGTTGCAAGTCGATGCTAGACATCAAATTCTAATTTTAGACAAGCGTTTTTTACTATAACAGGAAAGATTTCCAATTTTGAAAGGTCATACAGGATCATCTTGGGAGGGCCATAACTTGAGTTCTAGAGATCCGTTTGATGCATATGATAGCTTGTTGGAAAGCTCTACTCTTCTAGTTTCATCTTATAAAGTTTCATGGAGAAATAATATGTGAGCTAGGATAAATTAGCAAAATACTGAAGGTATGTCATTTCGGTGACTAGGAATTTCTGTAGAAGCAAAGTTCTCACTTTAGGCTATCATTTCTCAAAGTTTGGAGTGACAATGAGTTAATGGTGACCATAGAGGTGTTCTAGTGTCACATTAATTCATTTCTTGTGGTGTTTCATACATCAACAGATAGCAAACCATGAAATTTATCCACTACACTAGTCTTAGCTAGGTGGTTGCTTCCCGACAATGATATAATGACATGAAAAAAGATCAATTCCAATATTATGGAGTTTTTTGGGCCTCTAATCTCTAATGACTATGAATTCACAAATTTGGAAAAGACAAGCCTAGATTTATATGCATTAGATTTCTTGGATCAAGCTCTACGCCATCAAACAAAGAGATTGAACATCAATATATCTTTGTATTATATTATCCCAAAAGTGTTATAGACACGTATAAAATGGGCTGAATTCCTCTTTACATGCTTGGACATCCATGCGATTCAAATCCTACGAAACTTTGGGAAGAAGGGAATCCTAGAAGCTAGGGTGTTTGTTCAATTATATATGTTTCTTTTGGATCAATCTTTACTAGGACTCTGTGGTGTAGTCACGGTTACAAAAGATGATTTCTCCAACCCTTGAACCAACAACACTACAAGGAGGACCACAGATCTTAGGGTGAAGAGAGAGAACATGTTGAGGATACCATGCACACAAAGAGGAAAGATGGCAGTAGGCCAAAGTAGAGCAACAACATTGGAGGAAGAAGAGAAGGCCCGATAGTCCAAGGGATAAAAGAAACACAAGCATGAGGTGGAATAATAGCACCACGATGATACAAAACACATAGAGGAACAACAGTATTGCACTTCCAATGCCTTCATCAGATTCACATAGATCAACCAAAATGCAAGCAATATCCAAGGGTTTGTAGAGCTATTGCTAGTTTGACCATCTTGCCTTATATATATGTGGCTCAAGAACAACTATGTTTCCATAGTAGAGCATGCCACAAATGCACGTAGGTATAATACCATCTTGGCATCAAGACATCAAGCAGAAGATCGATTATAAGATATGAAGAATGAGAATGAAGAGTATAAGAATAAGATGAAGGAGAATAGGAATAATAATCATTCAGTCCAAGATTACTTGCAAGTAGAATTGGAAACCTTGTAGCGATCATATAGAGCATGGAAGCCTAGTTCTAGGAGATAAGGAATGAACAAGATGCTTTACAAAGATGTGATACAGATTTCGGTGAGTTCGTGATTGATGTGGAGCACAGAGTGATAGGAATGGTAGGTGACATTTAGGAACTCAGTACCCAAATGTCATAGAAACAACAACTCTTGGATAAAGCCCATGTAATTATGAGGATTTTTGTGTGGAATTGTGCAAGAAAAAAGAGGCTTTAGTTCTTTAAAGACAAGAATCAGCCACCATTAATGAGTTTCTCTAGAAGTTAGTTGTTGAAGACTATGAGATCAAGTCACAATAAGAGGAAGCATCTCAAATTATTAAACATTTTTTTATTAAGTCAACATTGAGCTAGCTAAAGTTAAGGTTGCACTGTTATACTTTATGGAATATTTGGAATGAAGGTGTAATGCCTTGAGGATTTTAATGTGTTTTGTGTTTTGATTTAGTAGGTGAAGATCCATGAGGGTGTGAATGCGCATGGACTTGGAGATATTTAGAAGAGTACTTTTAGAAGATGGTTATTTTTAAAAGAAAGTATTTTTAGTTATTTTTGTAAAAATAATGGATCGCTTTAGAAAGCGACGTTTTTGTAAAAATAGAAAATTACGAACTTGTAAAAGCCCTCATGTATCTTCTATTTAGGATGTAATATGAATTTCCTATAAATACGCATGCTCTGATAGAGTTGTCCATCAGAGTATGTGGGGGGAGATTGTACCCAATTTGGTGTCGTCTCTTGTCTCTTTCTATCTCTGAGTACTTTTTGTGTGATTTATTTGTGTGTTATTCTCTGCGTTCGCGCGTCTGCGGAATCTGGGCGTCAATATGCACAAGGCACTTCTGAATTAGGTTGGGGAGATATAAATTGCCTTGTGTTGTAAGAGGAATTTTAGATGGAAGTGAATGCTGCCATCCAATAGATTAAAGACATTTTTGATGAGTATGTTTCAAACTTGAGATCGACTATATCATCCCAGTGAACAATCAGATTCCATATAGTTATCCAATGAAGCCTAGGGTTCAAGTCCATTGTGCATGCCATTGTTGGGAGTTGTCCATAATAGAATGTAATTTATCCTATTCTACACTTGTATTTGGAAAAGCTATGAAAAGATTTGGCCACAGTGTGAATATGTTATTATCCCTTTTCATTGTAATGGTTCGAATTCCAAGAACAAGAGAGTTTTGTCAATGGCAATGTGCAAAGAAGTGTAGTACTGACTCTGTAATTTTGAGAATCTCACTATAATTTACTATTGAGATTCCATTTTTAGGTGAATTTTTTCTTATATTTTTCTAGCAAAACAACAATTTTTAATTTGTGTAATGAATTTTTGGAAAAAATTGTATAAATGAATGACAAGTTTCCAATGTGATGAAGTTGTTCAAATGCAATAACGTATAGTTGTAGTGCAAACAATTATCAATGTGATGTGCGGTTATGGTTCATGGTCAATACTGTAATGAATGCATACCTCCTATATTCTAGTGTAGAAGAAATGGATAAAGCAATGAAGATTTTAAATTTTAGTGGTCACCATAATGAGTAGGAGATTAGGGTGACCTTTGATAGGATAAGATGGAGAGGAATAGAAAGAATATGCCATTAGTGCAATAATGGATTTTCTAAGCTCCCAAGTCCATTAGTTAGCTATCAAGAATAAAAATATTATAGCCCAACTTTTTAATTACCATGCACTAAGGTCGATCCTCGAAAGGAATTAAGCCCAAAATTTTTGGAAAGCTTCAAAGTTCTCACAACCAAAGCATTTGTGACAATATGTACAACATTATCTTGTGTGGGCGCATCAGTTGAATTGATCTCTATAGTAGAGAATCTCTCCTTGACACAAGGATAGTGCACCTCAATGCACTTCGTAATTATGGTGGTGGTAGATGTCTGATCACCACTTAAATCAACCATGAAGCATTTGAGGCACACACACTACACACACTGAACAATGGCTATGAGATCTACCCTAAGCCTCACAAGTCTAAGTTTCCAAAGTAAGTCTCTTCTTGCTCAAACATGATATGCATGAACTACCAAGCAGAAGAGACCATTTTAGACACATGATTATCATAAATACAAACCCAATACGATTCTAAAAATCAAGTAAATCTAGAGGTATTGATACCCCCTTGGGATAAGACAAACCTTGTTGGGTACCACATATGACATCAACAAAATTTACTACAAAGCCAATTTTGGCTAGTGCTGGCATTGGTAATAGATCCTTTTTCAACACTAAAACATATAAAGCATATGATAATGTGAATGTACTTCAATTAGTATTAGCAAGGAATTTTTTTCTCATGACATGATAGAAGTAGTTGTTTGCATATGTGAGAGTATTCATATTCGAAGCAAGATCAACTTAGGTGAAGGAATTACCTTGAGAGGTAATATTTTTTGTTATAGCACCATCAAATTACCAAACATATGAGTCTTTAGTAGACATAAAATCATCATATTGCATTAAGTTGGCAACCTTAATCTTAGAAGTAGAACTATCCATAACAGACATTCCTACCTCTTTCTTCTTTGCCTTTATATATATATATATATATATATATATATATATATATATATATATATATATATATATATATATATATATATATATATATATATATATATATATATATATATATATATATATATATATATATATATAAAGAAAGTATGATCTAGCAATCTACACTTCTTGATAGTTTGAATTAATTGAAAGTACAAAACTAATTTTAATAGAACCCATGGGGCCTCTTGAATCCCAAACAAGCAAAGGTTAAACACCTAGCACTTTCTAAGCGTGATAGAGCCTAGTGGCTTGATAAGGATAGAGACTAGGTATGGATGTCCCTAAGAATAGATGAGAAGATTGCTTTTAACCTCCCATAGTGGGCCTGATCATTGCCATTGAGGATAGAGGTCATTAAGAGTGCCCAAAGGCCCACTTATACCAAGAGGGAGCTAGCTTTAACTTCTCTCTATCACAAGTGAATGAGGAATTTCCTTTCCAATGTAGCCCATGAGACTTGGATGCCCCCCCCCAAGGGAGGCAAGTGACTCACCCAATCTAGTTGGCACTATGAGACATTCTCTTTGCCTATTCAAAAATGAGTTTAGGATAGTTCTTTATGACATGTTTATTTGCCTTAGAGTATTTGCAGAATTATTTATGCTTATTTACTTTCTTTTCAATGTATTTATTTTTTTATTGTGTACCACTTATAAATTTATACCTACGAGAGGAAAATTCACCTTCACCCTTGAACTTTTTATTAACAAACAAGGTTTGATTTGCAACATACATACTAGACATGTTTTTCTTGGATTGAACTTTTTTTTAGAAAAACACCGATATTCAATCTTTAAATGTTAAGGGTTTTGGGTTTCCTTTCATCATAATTCAAACAATAAAAGCAAAATTGTGATAAGAATCACATAGCTCATTGAGAATAATTTTCACAATATAACTATATAAAAAAATTTCATCTATAATGATCAATTGCTCTTTGTCTTTGACTTTGTGAGAAAACAATCCATAGAATCATCTAATTCACTCATAAGACCATGCAAGACATAGGCCTTTACTTAATATAAACCTTTCATTAAGTACATGCTATCTAAGTGTCACTTTGGGAATGAATTTTTATATACTTGTATTGCAAAGTCTAGCTAGCATGAATTTGCAAATATCGAGTTTCACTTCTTTCCAACTATCTTCCTTAACCCAAAAGTAAGCTAGAAACTATAAAGATACATTCCCTTATTTATTTTCATCACCTTAGCTAACAAAAATGAATTTTATATATAAAAAGGATTGTACTTTCATGAAAATGCATGTTCTTGCATGCCATAAGTGTCACACATCCCATATTTTGGGGATGTTTGGCATTCATGCACTTCATTTTTTTATGGAAGAGAAGCTTGATATGTGAATAAAGGAAATATTTATACTTAAACTTGTCCATGAAAACCATTCTTCTCAAAGGAGAAATGCACATAGATTCATTCTTTTGAGTGAAACGATGCATATAAGTGCTTGATATGCTTGATTCTTTTGAGTATGTTTTCTTATCCAAACTGTGGATACTCACTTTTATTATCTTCCTTATGTCTTCCTAGATAAAATCAAATGTGGAGTTGTCCCATGCTTCCAAGATAAAATTAAATGTGGACTTTCCCATGCGTCCAAGATGAATCTATCCAAAGATTATGAAAATTATGGCAACCAAGTATTGAAATCAAAATAGTTAATAAGATAATTAGCGTGATAACATGCTACATCTTTCATTTTATCCTTGGGCAGAGCCATCAACCTCTTTTTTCTCCAAAGTGTAACAAAAACATTTCCTTCATTTTTTTTCTTGCATCCTTGACTAAAGCCACACCTCCTTCTCATGTAATTCCACATTCATCCCATCCATGCATATCTTTGAAGTAACATATTTGATGTGTAGTAGATGCCACATAAGTTAATGTTCTCCTTTACTATACATATTCAAGCATGATTTTTCACTGGAATCCCTCTTTGATACTCCAATAAAGATAGGAGAAATTATTCTCTTTTATTTTCCAATGAAGAGAGATATATCGTATATATCTCTTTGCCTTATCTCATATTTGAGTTGCCCATATATGTGAGAGGTGGAGAAGAATGCAAAATATGTGTGTGAGAACTGGAGGTAGTGAGAGAAAAAACTTCTCAAATTCTCCATATGAAATTAATACACGAGGAGTTATGCAAGAAGTAGTGCAAGATCTTGTAAGAGGATATGAAAAGCTCTTGAATCGTCCTTGGTATGCAAAAAATGGAGAAAACTAGGGTCGAAAGGGAAAAGAAGAGGAGGCTTTTGCATATGTCAATATATAGAGAGAGGAGGGGAGAGGGGAAGAGAATCCCATTAATACACAAGAAGGAAATTAGCATTCCCAAAAACCAAAAGGGGACGTGAGAGAGGATGTGGTTTGTAAGGAATTGAACTCACAACCTCTTGGTTAGGAATGTGATGGGCTAACCACTTGCCCCAAAAGCCATGGTTGAGGATTACTTCCTAATCCTCTCTCTTAGAGCGTGGTTCAACCATCTCCTACTAGGATTATGTTACATTCTTCCCCCCTTGGTCGATCATTGTCCTCAATGATCTACTCTTGTATCCCTCTAGCCTCGGTGATCAGTCCCTTGAACTCCCTAGGTGCCCTTGAATTGATGTTCCTCAACCTCGCACAGTTTCTTGAACCTTGTTCGCAACCTTGGTCTCTTGAACCCTTGCTCTCAACCTTGGTGTCTTGAACCTTCTTGTTCGCAACCTTGGTGTCTCGAGCCCTTGTTCTCAACCTCAGTCTTGAACCTTGTTCTCACCCATGCTTGGTATCTTGAACACTCAATCAAGTGCCACCCAAGGATTCCCAAGGAATTCACACTTCCAAGCTAGCTCGTTGGAAAGTTCGTTCCGAGAGCTTTCCAACGGTATATTGCACGCCTCAATCCGACCTACGGATTGAGAGATACACCCCAATCATTGTAAGGTCCATCCTTGAAACCGACGCGCGCGCCTTCCACAATTCCTACCCTTTCACATGATAGAGTGCCCAAGCGCCTTTTTTAGAGGCCATTGGGTCATTCCACCCTTCCCAAGCCTACTTCCTAGGCTTTGATACCAATGTAAGGAATTGAACTCACAACCTCTTGGTTAGGAATGTGATGGGCTAACCACTTGCCCCAAAAGCCATGGTTGAGGATTACTTCCTAATCCTCTCTCTTAGAGCGTGGTTCAACCATCTCCTACTAGGATTATGTTACATGGTTCCTCCTCTTGATCATGCCGGTGGATATGGCACTAGTTTGGGCTTGAGAAAATGAAGATGAGTGCTATCAAAGTCTAAAAAAATGGGTTGGCTTCTATTCGGGAGCTCGAAGGGGGTTCCCATGCTCTAATGGCCCTATGTTCCTTTTTCTTTGCAAAGAGATACAAAGCAAATGAGGTCACGCATGGAAACTCATGAATATTGAGAGGACTATTGAAGTTCTCCACTTCATGGAATTTCAAGAACACCAAGAGCACGTTGCATCTTCCTGGAGATGATGATATACCCACAAAGGTCACGATGGAAGCTCCAAGATCTAATACCAATGTGGTAAACTAACTCCAGACATGTGAAAGAATAATGTGTAGGAAGGAATATCACATAGCTTGAGTGTGTGAAGACGTGTAGATCTATGTAAGACAACAGAGTTGCAATCTTTCTACTTAATAGAATAAAGAATACCCATTGTGCTATTATTTGATGTTAGTGTAGTGTATTTTGTGAGCATGATTCTTCATGTTGTATTGTCATAATGGTGATTAACTTTGAGTATTGAAGTTACTTCTCATTGGTATAATATTGGAATTCCATACCATTAAAGTGTGCATAGGAAAAAGGAATGTATGTCCATGTTGTAAAAGGTTGTGATTATGCACTATACTAAACAAGTTGTCAGTACCCTAACATCGACACTATGATACCCTATATGTGATTTTTTTCGAGATCTTTTGTGTATTACAATAAAGCAAAGTATGTTTTGTTTTATGTTTTAGACCCACAACACATTGGCAACCCCAATAGATTTTAGAAATCATGTAGGAATGTTTCAAGTTAGGATCAGGGGAACAAATGCCTCAACTAAAATATAACACATGGTTCTAGGCTCTCAAATTGAGGAATCAAATTCCTCAAGTAGTTCTTCAAGTACTAAGGATATAAAAACTGTAGTGGCACCACAACCAAAGTCAAGAGTGAAGAGAAGCATCCTAAACTAGTCCCAACAAGGCAAGGAAGGACCCCCACACCACTCACAAGGGTTCTCACTCAAATAATAGACGTGCAAGCATCACATAAATACTAGGACAAAATGGAGGTTCATGTTTCCAGAAGCACCATTAACAATACTTTAGTATGATCCATTAGGAGAAGTTATGAAAATCCCTATAAAGAAAGTGCCACGACCATAAATAATGAACCCCATGGTGGAGGCATGAAAGTTGAGGGGTAAGAGACATCAACATGTAGATAGCCATGTGGGGATGGTTGTTATGAGGTGGGTTGTCAGTGGATTCGAGAAGGTATATAATGATCAAAGCCAAAAAGAGCATTTTGTAGGTATGTTGCAGAGTAAGGTGATGAAATAGCTTATGTAGAATGTAATCTTCACATTCCTTGATTACAAGAGCTTGGAGAAAAAGGTTCTTAACATGTTTTAGAGTGGAAAAACCACCCAAGGATATTTTAAGGAAGTACCCAAAAATTAAATAACAATATTTGTTAGTTGAAGATTAAACTCCATAATGTAAGAATGTCCTAAATAGGCCGATACATTGTAGATAGCAGCCTTCCTAGGAGCGGGCTAGAAACTATTTCTATCAATGATTTCATAAGCAAGTCAAGCATGTGGTGGCAAGACATGCACCACTGACACAAGAGCATCACTTCATAGATTGACCAAAATTGATTGTTACGAGAGATATAAGGCATGGACTTATTAATAAAATTGAATTAAAAAGAAGGAAAACTAAATATATGAGTCATATTCAGATGAGTTGTAGTCAACTGAAGCGGATTAATGACATAGAGTCACCTGATTAGGATACTAAATTGGAATGAGACCCTTAATTTGATGAAGATAAAGAGGAGTGGTTAGAAAGAACAAAAATAGAGGCTAAGAAAGTAATGCAATGAAAGAAAGCAAGCAAGGAAACAAAAATCCAAGCATACGAAGCATTCAAGTTTTACGAATAAGGTAACATATATTAATAAATTGCTTTTGGAGAAACTAAATGCATTTAAAGTACTCCTAAAATGCCAAAAGCAAGTATATTGTCCAGTGTGCTAATGCTTAGGGTGAAACTATGCAACATGCTACTACAACCCTAATTTTAAGGGTATTAGGCCACTTCACATCTTGGTAAAGATGGAAGCCCAAACGAATGTGGTGTTGCTATAAAGCATACCACATACATACCAAAAAGGTGCCTCAAGATGGGGTATGTACTTGAATAGCTAGAAATGGAAACAAAGTTACTAGGGATAGATTTCATAATACACTTATTATGGTTTGATAGGACATAGATAGGTTTGTTCATTTCATTTATGGTGCAAGCAATATATGAAGTGTGAAGTTCCCATTGTAAACCCCCCATTGAGAATTAGTATAGTGAACATATCCATAGACTTGAAGAGGAAGGGGTTAGTGCAAGAGAATGCCAATCATGATCCTACAACTCAAAGAAGAAACCCTAGATATTTGCAAGCATAAATCACAAAAGCGTAAGGTTTTGCTCATACCCAAAAGTCTAATTGCAACACTTGTAGCTTAAGGTTTAGGGAGCCCATGGTCCTAATTGTAAAAATAGCTAATGTGAAGATGAAGCTCTAGGTGAAATTTTTAGGAGATCCATCACATCATCCAATTGACTGAATGGTGCAAGATCATGTGTGTCAAAAGGTGCTACATAAATTAGTGATTAAAGATGAACAACTAGTTCATGAAGGGATGCATACATTCCTAGTTTTTTAGAAAGAACATGAAAGTGTGACAAAGAAAAGGCATGAAACATTCTTTAAAATCACTAAAAAAGTACAAGAAGGGTTTTTGGATTCACTATATGAAGTATTGATAGAGACATTAATTACACGGAAGATAGGGAAACCTTTATCATTAATCCCAAGGTTTGGAAAACAATTGATTAGTTTTTAACATATAAAAAAACCAAGAACAAGCATACTTCAATTCAAGCTAACCTAGGGAGATTAGACCTGATACTAAACTTAATAGGGAAAAAAGATTTCAAGGTATTAAAAGTACTCAATTGGCTAATATCAAAGTTTTTGAGATGGTATAGGTTGATCTTGATTACCAAGTACCAATCATTAGCCAATTTCTTGGAAACTAACACTTTACAAGGTGTTGATTGATGACAGCTTAGGGTTTAATAGTCTATCTAAGTTCATTTGTAGAGAAGTTAACTAATTGGAATGGGAGCCAACACCATTCCAAGTGAAAAAGGTGGATCAAAGATGATTTCAGCCCCTATGAAATTTGAGGAATAAAAAGATCATGGTCTTAAGTTTGCACTTTGTTGTAAATTTTATAGTCTTAAAGATAATATTCAACTTGTACATATCCAATTTTTTTGGAAAGGTTGTGGCTAAGTAGACATGATTGTGATCAAGAAACGAAAACAAAAAATCATGATACCAATGGAAGACTTGAAAAAGATCCGACCATAGGCTAGATCATTATATGCAGAAAGAATCATGGGATAAGATCTTAGAGATGATGAGGAGAGGAATTCCTTCAGTACAATAGTAAATTTAATTAGATTCTTGAGGTGGATGTTTTGAAAATTTCAAATTGAGTGGGGAAATAGATTTAGGGTACTAAAAACGTGAATCCTAAAGATTGTGAACATATGGAAATAGTAGAGGAGAGCTACTAGAAGGAGCAACATAAAAAATAGTATATAACATTGAGAGGATGTTTAAGGATTTGACTAAGCATAGTATAAGAGTGAAAACGAATGATTCTCAAGATCAAAATCTAGGAATGAATGAAGAGCCTTGAATTGTGAAAATTTCAGAAGAAATAAACTGGTGCTTTAAGGATCAATTGTGTGAATCTTTGAGTAGGTATCAAGATGGATATGCATACTCATATCTAGATATTGATAGAGGAGATCTTGCATTGTGCCAACACGTGATTAACTTGAATGTTGATGCCATACTAATGAAGAACCAAAGGTCCAAAGTGAATCCTAATTATGTACAAAAGATAAAGGAGGAATTTGATGATTTCTTTGGTCCTATCATTGATTAGTTAGCTTAGCTTCATTAGTATTATGTAGACACAACAATGGCATGTACAAGCTTGGGAAGGATCGTTTTAGAATCCATGTGAGAGCCATGTGATTTCATGTGAATTCCAAGGTCAGAAGGCCTTGGATTAGAATCTAAATATATATATATACCTCTTCTAATTTCCCCCTTTGATTCGATGTATATATATGGGTGGAGTTGGTTGGGTGGATAAGTGCATCTCTCACCCATTGTGGGTTTTGGGTGTGATGATTTTGTTAGTCCTTTCATTGATTAGTTAGCTTAGCTTAGTTGGTATTGTGTGGCCACAACAATGGTATTCAGAGCTAGACCATAGTTTTGCTTTCATCTTCATGTCAAAATTCTCCCACATTTAGATGACTGCCACCATGCAAGTTTTTGAGATTTATATATGTATAAAAGAAAGTGATTTGAAATTCATCGATTGGCTCTTCCCAATAAAAAATGAAAGGACAAATATTGAAGAGAAAGATAAGTATTTTTAAAGTCTATGTTTTCAAAGTTTGTTTGCCTTACCCACCATTATCTTTTCATACACACATAATTGAAGCATGAGATAGGACTTCAATTTTTATTGCATATACGAAGATTATGTAGTCTAATAAGAAAAATTCCATTTGATGAGAGGAATTCAACCACCTAGGAAGACAAAGAATGTATGTGAATTCAATTTTGGAAAGGAATGGTTCTAATGCACAAAATTGGAATATAATGTTTCCTCCTTGCACATATCATGCTTACTTTTCATTATAATCCCTTCTAGATGCACAAAAGTATGTGCATTGGCATGATAGTATATGGAAGAGAAGCATATGTTTGTGCACAATAAAGAATCACAAAAGCATGAATGTTAAGCATTCTTAAAGCTATCAATTGCTAAAATCATTTACATTGCATGTATGCAATCACATGCATTCAAATTCATGCTTTTGTTTTTGAAAGTTGTAAAATTAATTGAGTGATCATAGTTTTGAGTAGAGAGCTTAGTTCTATATGAAAGCACCCCATTTTGGAAAAAATGAAGCTAAGGTACTTGTAAAATCATGCTATCTAGATTTGGAAATATAAGTACTTGATATTTTCTTCCCAAAATGATACTAAGGTACCAAATAATTAATTTAAATTTCACATTAAGCATTTTTTGTTCAGAGATGAAGTAAGCAAAAAGAGTAACTCAGATTTTGATACTTGCCATATCAATGGTAAGGAAGAAATGGATCCATGAATTAGAAGACTCATAAAATATATGTAATCTTTAATGATTATTCCTTTGAAAAGATTTTTTTTTTGGGATGAAACCTTTTCAATATGATGTCGACCCAAAGTAATGTATATATGAAATAGTTAGCACCCGAATAAGTCTAAGTTTCTTGATGTCTAAAAAAATTTCTTGGTGCAAAGCTTTTTGACATGAGCATAGTGCCATGCATACATTAGTATAGGACAACCTAGCATATTCAATGCTAAGTATAAGATAAACTTAGAGATGGTTCAAAAGAAGCTCTTAGTAAGATATACTAAGTAGCTCCCAAGGTTTTATGGATACTTTGAGATTGAATTCTCACTAATTGCATCAAAGAAAATGATGGAAGTGGAATATCAACAATTGAACTTGGAAACAAAATAGACTTTAAAAGATCAAACTCACTTACACCAACGTGAATATTGTAGAATACTCAAAGGTATCAAGAAAAATTGAAAATCCCTCCTCTTGGAAGAGCTTGTCTTTATTCACTTAAGAGACAAGCATCTCAACATGAAATCCAAGATAGAATCTCTTCACATATACAAAGATTCTAGGTAAAAGGAACTCAAAATTCATAAGATACAAACACGAAATGGAAAAGGTTTTTCCGTTTCATGATAATAATATCTTTATAAGTTCTTTAGAAAATCCATTCTTATACTTCAATTGGCCTTGAAGCTAAATCCATCTCTCCTAAATAAATATGAATTTGCATTTTTGGGAAACATAAGAATTCATGAGCATTCCCAAAAATTTAAGGAGAATTTCATAAATATGTTAGGACAAGTGGTCGCCAAGGTACCTCTAGAATATGGTTTCTTGAATACCAAAAGTAGAATTCCTTTTTAAGTCAATCTTCTAGATACTTTCAAGGTTCACAAATGTATAAGAGTGGTTCAACTATTCGAATGATGGATGAGTCATAGATATGACTATAATTTTAAATGAGACTTATATTTTTTTAGGACGAAAACTTTTCAAAGGGGGGAAGAAAGTACCCAAAATTATCAAGATTAGTACAATTCATACCATGAAGTATAGAATCATGGATGTAGATGATAAATAAAAGAACATCTTTTAGGGTATTAGATGTTTGGCAAAGAAGGATTTGCTCAAAAATCAACTTCATGGAATGCTAAAACTACTATTGGGATCCCATCAAGATCACAAAAGATTTTGAAAAGGTGGTTGCAAACCACGAAGTTGGATAGAGTATGCCAAATTCTAAAGCTTATTTAAAGGGAAGTAAGAAGGAAAGATAGAATTTTGATTTCCAAGAATGTATTTTACAACCATTACGAATAATACTTAAGTATATGGAAGGTGAAAGTTTTATTCATCTATACTAGAGGGATTTCAACTGAAGTCCAAAAGCATTAGCACAAGCATGGACTTAAGCAATAGAGAGATTCTTGAAAAATCCCTAGGGTTAACAATTTAAAGCTTTTATCAGAAAGGAATAAAAAAGGGAAGAAATTTTTTGTCATTGCAAGTTGGTCTAGAAAGGACCAATTATATCTTGAATATAATTCAAGGCACTTGCAACTATGTTCAAGATCTTAGAAAATAAGGATGGATGTTTATTCCATAAGAGGGTTTGCAACTTTCAAGATAAGCATGGGATAATATCAAATCATAGAATGATTTAGAGGCACTAAAAACCTAAGTAGAATGTAAAACACATAGGTAATTCCTTGACTTCAAATTCTTGTAAAAAGAATTTGAGCAAAAGATACTCCGATTCAATGAAATATCTACGATCAGATGATGATGATCACTCTTATATATTCAACCAAATTGAAATTTAATTATTTAAGGTATTCACCACAAAATCATAAAGACTTGAAAACGAGCATATAAACAAATTTCTAATGTGGAAGGAAAAAATTTAAATACACTTATTTACATCATTATTTATCAACATAGAGGTACTAACCATAAGTGACATTTACTAAAAGAAAACCAGATTTATTGCTTTCGAACATTTAGATTCATTTATTGTGTCCGAATTCCGATCGAGATTCAAAGAGATAGATCTAAAAGCAAAAAGAATATGTGCTCAACGGATTCCTCCCCCCCCCCCTCCCCCAAAGATTAAACTACATAAAAGAGAAAAAAGATGAGAAGATAATTATGGAGAATTACAGAGCACAAGAATTGTCATCAATATAATAATTTTATCGAAAAAATTCATGTAAGCAATGATTTCTTATCATTTTTTAGTTAGTGTGGAACTCATAATAATGTGCAAGTTAATATTGTTGATAAAGATTATAAACTCAAAACAATGTGCAAGTAAATATTCTCTACAATGTTTTCAATCTTTAAGCAATGAACTAAAATGTATTGAACTTGCATTCATAGAGATTCGCCATCAACACAACCATGGCACATAGATGGATGAAGACATTGTAGTACTAAATGCTGTAAGAAATAATAGAATAGGGAATAGACCAATAGATAGAGTTGAGAAAAAACTGTAGATAAAGAGAGACACATACTCACACATAGAGAACTCAAATTCTCAAATTGCCAAGAGGAACGTAGCTACAAAGATGGTGTTGTCTACACATGTGCTCTCAGTATGAAGCTTAGATGGTGATTTAGAATTCTAGATGAAGGGCTTACTAGTGTGCAATATTATGTAGAGCTACACATGGGCCATGCTTACTTTTGCAATGGGATTTGATATGGATAAGCATAGTTGGAAGAGACAAAATAGTCGGCAAATATATAATCAGACAATATCTCCACAACCAAAAGTCCTATCGTCCTAGCCCTATGGGAAAAGAGGATAAGCCCCCTAGACCTCATTGAAGGGGGCAAGCCTCCCTTAGCACTCCCCCATTAGGCACTCCCCCATTAAGGTTTTATGGGGAAATTGCATGACACCACAAGGCCTTTATTTTCACCTTGAATGACAATCCAATGGCTGGGAAGTTTATGCCCTACCTAACCTAATGACTAGGATCACTAAGATCATCTATTACCATCAACGGTCACACATAGAGCTCATCTAACTTGAAAGTTAAGATTCCACGAATGTCTGAGCTCTCACAATGGCTTCTCCTCATAATGAGAGCCTTACAAGTTAGAGCACGATGGATTTGTGGCCACTCGAGGGTGAAGTATTGAGTATATCTAACAAACGTAACATGGTAAACCATGTGTTGAAGAATTCGTTAAGGCGGATTTTATAGAGGAGAAAATACCGTTGAAATGGTATTACGAAATGGAGAAGATGCCAACAAGTATTTTAAATAATGAATGAAAGAAGTCGGAGTGTATGCGTTTGGACCACGGTGTATTATACTTCTCATACTTCTCTCTCTCTCTCTCGCATTACACATGTACGGATCAATGATCAAGAAAAAAGGTGGTCTTACAGACATAAAATATATTTTCTTCAGAGGGAGAAAAGACTATACTATGTGCATGAAGCATTGCAACTTTCCATGGACATGTGCCTTTGGATGTATTCACTGTATTAAAATATCATAGACTCCATTGTTTACCTTGGAATCCTTATTTTCTCGATTAAATGGATTATATGTACATCATGTCCATGAGAGTCATCGAAGCTTTCTCTGCTTTCTATTCAATGCTACCTTTTAAAAACTTTTTTTCACAAAGTAAAATGGGAAAAGAGGTTTACTAGAAACATAAATTTAAAGGGGAAGAAAGGAGATGATTGCTGATGCAAGAAAGCTTCATTATAGGTGCACACTAAGAGACAAAATCTATGCTTCATAAATTGTACAATAGAAGGTTGGTCTTCAAGGGCTCTTTTCTTGTGAACTCTCTCTCTCTCGCTCTCTCTCTCTCTCTCTTCATAACTACAATCCAAACTAAGCTGATATGGGGCAGAAAAAGTTATAATAAGGACTAGTTGGTTATGAAGTCAAATCCGTCATATGAATTTACAATTAGTAATCCTTCCTTTCTTTGAAAAGTAGGGTTCATATAGAGAATCTAACCTCTTTAAATTGATTTCTATCAGAAAAAATGGTTTCTCTGATCCCCATAACTACTCTTCAAGCTATGAAGAACTAATCTCAAGCCATTTTTATGTGTTTGGAACTGACACAAGATGACCATGAAGTGCACAAATGTTCTTTAGATACTTCTGTTCCGTTCATTAAGAAATACTAATAAACAGATAGACAAATAACCATAATCCAACTTCATCTTTAGGAAGTGGAGAAATCGAGAGAAATTACTTTGAATTTTGGACAGATTCATTGAAGTTCAAGAGGAGTAGCAATTTGATCATGTTCCACAGCTATGTCCTGTTGATCTGGAAATATGTTCAATGTATGCTTTTTTCCTCTTTTCTTGTCTTTACAGCTCCCTCACATGGTCTCCTCTCACTACAAAGAAATAACTGAATGTATTACACACTTGCATTAGATTCTCATTAGATTCCAAATTCTCTCTCTTCCCCTGTTTTTTCTCCATGGATCGAATTCTCTCTCTTCCCCTGTCTTTTTTCCTTCATGGATCAAGTTCTCTCTCTTCCTCTGTCTCTTTTTTCTCCATGGATCGAAAGTCTCCTACAAGAACTTATCGTGGGTCCATGTTGCGACCTCACGTAGAAGTCCCACATGTCCTGTCCCCTCTTCTCAGCCCAAATCGAGGCTTTCACTTCTCTTTCTCTTTCATTTTCCTCTTGTAGCCATGAAAATCATCTAGACCTCTCTCTCTCTCTCACAGACACACACATACATTTCAATCTCTCTCTCTCTCTCTCTCTCTCTCACACACACACAGACACACACACATACATTTCAAACCAGTCCATTTTCTCCTTTACAGCTCTCAGCTATGGCTACCATCTGATCCCGCCTTGAATAATCTCTCTCTCTCTCTCTCTCTCTCTCTCTCTCTCTCTCTCTCAAATGCATAATCCATGCAACCTGCTGGAGGACGCACAGGACTACCTGTTGCTGAGGCATCTCTTCCCAAACACACAGACAAATGAATCAGTCCTTGAAGGCCTCGAGCAACAACGGTATCAAGCTACAGCAGTTACCTTCCCGTGACCCGCAGCGCCCCGAATCTTTGTCACCTTCTTCATCCACCCGTGCGGTCGATCGTCTCGGACATCGTTCTGCATCTCCCGCCATAGCAACTGCAGCGGCAACCCAATTGCAAAGCAGCGCATCCGCCGTTGAGCGTCAACATCCGCTGCCGGCGCAGCACCAAGATATCCGCTCCGCAATCCTGTTGACGAATACTTCGCACCAGCTGCAACTGGCGGAGATACACGTGTCAACGGCCTTGACCACGCCATCTGCGCCTCCGCAGCGGCAGCGCCATGAGAACGAAGCCGGGAGCAGTCCAATACCCCCGCGATCTCCACAACCGGGCGGGCATCTCCATCGACAGCTGAGCCCAAGCCTGCAGCAATCTGCCGCTGAGGGCGGCAATCCTCCATCGACCGAGCTGCTTGCAATCCCTTCTTCCCAGAAGGACGCAATAACCGCCGACATGTTACCGCAAAGAGGAGCGCAGACGAATCTGCGAGAGAATCCTGAGGACGTGGAGTATCGCGCCCACGACATGGATAATGCAGACGAAGGTTCAGCAGCTGCAGGAAACCGGTGGCCTCGGGAAGAGACGATCGCGCTGCTAAAGGTCCGGGCGGACATGGACGCGGCCTTCCGAGATTCGAATGTGAAAGGTCCACTTTGGGAGGAAGTATCCAGGTAACTCACAATCTCTACTCCCTTTATCATCGTTTTTTTTTTAATGTAAAGGAAGTTCGGCAATAGCTTACTCTCCCGGACTTGAATTAAATAAAGAAAAGTACAAGAAAAGGGGACTAGTGCCCACGGGACCCCCCAAATCCCACAAAGCAGGAGAAACTTTTACAGAGCTTAGATGACAATACAAAGAAGGTTAATTACCCTCTCATCACCCTCATGTGGGCTCTTTATCATAGTTTTGAAAGTTAAGATGCTCACATTAATTTAAACTGGTTATAGCAAAGGAATAGTGAGGGAACTCTATTACCAAAGAGCAGCTTAAAGTGTTTTTCTCCCCTAGAAAGACATAGCTTGGTCAGTAGGGATATAGGGCTTTCCAACGAAAGTTCAATCTCTCCTTGAGATTTCGATCCATTTGATAGATGAGATGAAGCTTCTAAAGAGACTAGTTCTTTACAAGGTATAGCTCATCTATCATGCATGGCTCTAAAAGGAATATAACAAAGATATAAAGAACAAAAAATCTGAAAAACAAGTAGATCCCTCATAGAAAACAAGTGGGTCCGTCACGAGGGGGACAAAAAGGTTATAAGACTTTTCTTAATTATTTCTAACATTTTTGTTATTGTTTCCTTGTTTGTAATTTACAGCATGCTTTGCAAAAAAAAGAAAAAACAAAGAGACACAGAGGATACTTGATAATGAAGAGGCTTGTATATAGCACTCTTATTCTTTAAAAATTGATACCTTGGTCATTGGAGCTACAAGGCTTTCTCGCCATTTACAAGGTTCATCTCATCTATCATGCATTGCTCTATAAGAATCTAAGAAAGGGATAGAGAGGGTACTTTGATGATAAAAAGGCATGACATTCTTGTTCTTTAGAAATGGATACCTTGTTCATTGGAGCTTTAAGGCTTTCTACCCAACTCTAAATTTGAAGATAAAGATAGTTCGAATCTTTTTCTTATTACAATTGATAAAGCAGATAAGTATGCGGAGGTTTTATCTAATCTATCATGCATTTCCCTAAAAGGGCTATCTTTTCCACTTTAGTTTGGATTATTCAACTACATTTTCATGATTGCCAATATATATCTTTGAATTGAAATAACTCTTCAAATAGGATGAAAAGAGTTCATGATATTCTCAAGTTCATTGTCCTTTTCAATGATTCAAGATATTCCAAGCCTCTTCATCAATTTGAATCCTACAGAAAAGATACTCTTCCATCATTAGAGACTTGGAAGGATAAAAGTCAATGGAACACAATCTCTTGACTTTATCATACTCTTGGGTTTATCATAGGTGTGAATATGACTATTTATAGGCAAGATTCAACATCTTCTCTTTAAAGATGAAGTCCTTTCTATGTGTTAGTAGAGAGGTGATGCCTATACATGCTTTGGTCCCTCTAGTAAGCCTCCACACTACCTTATATGTGGCAAACCTAATTGACTACTTTTTACAAAAAAAATTATGTTCGTTTGATAAAGAGCTCCTATTTTTTCCATGTTGCATTTCCCAGATAGTAATCTTGTCTTATGTTATCTTACATTCACCTTTTAATGAGATGTTTTTTAGTTATCAACTGCAAATCATTACATCTAGGGGAGAAGAAAATGTCATCTAAATCTTCTTTATTTCTTTTACATGTAGGGATTTTTCATAGAGCGATAGAAAAGTTAGGAGGTTCAAATTCTTAGTCTTTCCAACTTTAGTTTATTCCAAATTCACGATGTAAGTATATGACTAGAGCATCACTTAATTAGCTACATTAGTCTCCATCAGAATTCCTCTCTCTCCTATGTAGTTTCATTTTTGTCAGTATCACAAATCACTAGATTAATGGTTATAAGGTAAGCATATTTACCATCCTAATCCCTTTATTATAACAACATAATTTTATAAGTCCATTAAGGTTGCTATCAGTTAATCATTCGCTTTGATAATCCAAGAGATGATGAAACATAAAATCAATATATAACTCCTCTAATAACATAGCTTGATACGATGGCGATCATGTGAAGTCATATTGTTGTAATCTTTCCTCTACATTGCACATGCTAGTTGCTAGGCATAGACCCAATACTATCTTTCCTCTATTTTTTATTATTTTTTAATTTATTAAACATGTTTTCATGGATTACAATCATTCACCTCTCATATTCATCCTCCCTATGATCATATAATACTAAAAGATACATTGATTATCATCGACGTTATTGTACATGATTCCCTAGAGTACAATAAATCTTTTCATAAATTTGTGCTTTATTTCTTGTCGAGCGTACTAAATTTATTTTAGTGTACATAATTCAGACATGATTCTCATCTCGTCATTCCAAAGTATTGCTCAAAGAGATGACAAGCATTCATAGCATTCATCATTCTTGGTAGTACGCCTTTAAATTTGAACAGATAAAAAGGACATATAATACATTTGACTGCATCAGCCTTTTAACCACATTATATATCACTTGATGTTCATATCAAGTCTTGTTGTTATACCTAGTAATGTTTCTTACACATAGTTCCATTCCGTTTCAAGACATAATGTCCTTAAATCTACTCTTGAATCAAATTCTAGTTACGATGTTTGAAATTTATTACTTTGTTCTAATTCTTAATCTTAATTCATATCTCTAGATATTTCGTAGGAGGTGAAAAAATTTATGTTATTTTCTTCATATATTGAGGGTATTTCCCTCTTCCTACAAAAAGAATGGACTACCTAGAACATAAACGCGTTATCATTATGATATATTGCTCCATGGAATAATAGATTATGGCGGAACATTATGGAGAACAAGTACCTAAGTTAGTATATTATAGTACTTGAGGATCAGATTTGTCGAAAACAAGGAATCTGCTTTTTTATTTAGTTAGAATTGGATGCAGATCTTGTTTAATTCCCTTAGATCTTATTGGAATAAGAACTTTATAAATGAAAATAATTATTGATAAGCCTTGCAAGCTATTTTTTGTGAATATGTTTCAAATTTTCTAACTTACTTTTGTCTTAATTCTTTTCATCCACATTCCCTAGCTCACCATATAAGTATTTTATGGATATACTTGGTAATCCGAAACACAGTTTTAATGCTCTATATATATATATATATATATATATATATATATATATATATATATATATATATATATATATATATATATATATATATATATATATATATATATGTGTGTGTGTGTGTGTGTGTATATATATATATATATATATATATATATATATATATATATATATATATATATATATATATATATATATATATATATATATATATATATATATATATGCATACATACATACATACATACATACATACATACATACATACATACATATATATATATATATATACATACATACATACATACATACATACATACATACATACATACATACATACATACATACATACATACATACATACATACATACATTCTCACTGTAGTGAAAGTAGTTAGGAAAGACATATGAGACCTTGGAAAAGAGTTGGAGTGATGGTCACAACTTTATCGTTTTCTATGAACATGTTAATGTTCACAAGCTGATCAAATAGATCTTGCACCCTAGTTAGGTGTTCTTGAATTGAACTACATTCTTTTATTCTCAAGTTGTGTAGCTCATGTTTTAGATACTATTTTCTTATAATATTTGGAGAATAAAACAAGTTGTTCACAAGTGTTACCTTATGTGTCCATGTGAATGGCCGCCATACACTTTTTGTATATGTTCCTTAATAAAACATATAGTGGCCTAGTCAGTCACAGACAGTAAGTTTGATCGCATTTGTAACACCAACAAAATCTATCTTTGTGCTCCCTGTGTATTGTGTTTTTTTGCATATTCTATAGCCTTAGTGCGGACTGCTATGTGTGGTGCCTAGAGCTCAATTTTCTACTATGAGGGTATCATCGTGGAACTCTCAAGAAGGAGAGTTTAGCATGGTGCATCGCCATCAAAACACTTCAAAAAAATGATCAAGTAGATCTTGAATCCTAGTTAGATGCTCTTGAATTGAACTACATTCTTCCATTCTCAAGTTGTGTAGCTCATGTTTTAGATATTATTTTCTTACAATATTCAAAGAGTAAAACAAGTCTTCCAATCTATCCCAAGATTCTTTTGATGTTAAACACAGTCTACGAAAAGTTAAACAAAGTCTATGATGTGCAATCATGATCACATGCATAAACGACCGGAAAGTTTGCAGGGTTGTATTCCGAGAAGAAATACCCATTGGACAGCAAAATAGACCCTTTGTAAAGCAGCAAATACCTGCTATAAATATACTTGCAAATGCAGAAAATAATGCTGGAAATAATCAGCCAGCCATTGACCATAATGATCAGCCACCAAATAGGCAAGAACGTACAGGATAGTCGATTGAAAATGCTGATTTGCAAGCTGAAATGCAAAGACAACAAGCTCAAAATGAAAACTTGCAGGCTCAACAACCAGCAAACAATGATCATTGGGTTAGGAGATCAACTAGAGCTACTAGACAGCCTGATAGATTTTCACCCGGTGCAAGCAATGTTGCTGATTATGTCATGGTGATAGACTGTGGGGAACCATTATGCTTCAAAGAAGCAATGGACAGACATGACAACAATAAATGGTATAAAGCCATGTTGTCAGAAATGAAATCACTTGAAAAAAATGGCACTTGGGATTTAGTGCATTTACCTAAAGGCCAAAAGACACTTCCTTGCAAATGGGTGTACAAAATGAAAGTCACCTCTGGTTCCATGCCAAAGTATAATGCAAGGTTAGTTGCAAAAGGGTACAAACAGGAATATGGAGTTGATTTTGATGAAATCTTCTCTCCTGTAGTCAAGATGACTACATTGAGAACAGTCTTGGGTTTGGTTGCAGCTGAAGATATGGAGCTAATGCAAATGGATGTAAAGACTGCTTTTTTACATGGTGATCTGCATGAAAATATATATGCAGCAACCTCAAGGTTTTGTGACTAAAGGCAAAGAAAAGATGGTCTATAAATTAAATAGGAGTTTGTATGGGCTGAAACAAGCACTTAGAGCCTGGTATCATAAGTTTGATACATTTATGCAATCTCAAGGTTTTCATAGAAGTCAAGTGGATAACTGCTTATACATCAACAAGGCAGCATATGGCAGCCTGATTATTTTAATCTTGTATGTTGATGACATGCTAATTGCTGCCAGTAATACGCATGCCTTATATTCACTGAAACAACATCTCCATAGGAGTTTTGACATGACAGATCTTGGTGATGCAAAACATATCCTAGGCATGAGAATCATCAGAAATCGATCGAAAAGATTACTCTTTCTATCACAAGAGGAGTATATCTCCAAAGTTCTGCAGCGTTTCAATATGGAGAGGGGGGAAAAAATTCGTGTTCCATTGCCTCCACATGTCAAACTTAGTGCAAATGACAGTCCTACAACTGATGATGAGAAGACTGAAATGGCCAAAGTTCCTTATGCTTCAGCTATTGGTAGCTTGATGTATGCTATGGTTGCTACATGTCGTGATATTGCTTTTGCAATGGGTGTAGTGAGTAGATACATGGCAAACCAAGGCAAAAGCCATTGGGAAGCAGTAAAGGGTATTATGAGATACCTCAAAGGCACAAAGGATTTGTGTATCTGTTTTGGAAAACACAAGCCATCTGTCGTTGGGTTCACGGATGTAGACTATGCTGGTCATGTTGACTGTAGAAAGTCCACCTCAAGCTATGTGTTTACTTTCACAGGAGGAACAGTCTCTTGGATCTCCAGGTTACAGAAGTGTGTTGCGTTGTCCACTATAGAAGCGGAGTATGTGGCTGCTACTGAGGCATGCAAGGAAGCTTTATGGCTTTCACATCTGGTGGGAGACCTTGGGATTATAGAACTACCTGTTCTACATTGTGACAGCCAGAGTGCTATCATGCTAGCACGTAATCCTGTTTTTCATACAAAGACAAAACACATACAAGTGAAATACCACTTTATCAGAGATGTACTTGACAACAAAAACATTCAGCTTGTCAAAGTACATACGGATGATAATCTAGCAGATCTGCTCACCAAGCGTCTTTCAGCTGAATGGTTTACTCATTGTAGATTGATGATGGGAATAGGATAGATATGTGCATCTCAGCTCTGTATACACTTAGACATAACTGATTTCTTTTAAGGCACATTGCCTTTAGGTGGGAGGTTGTTGGAAATAAAGGGCCATTATGCCTTTTATATTTGTCAAGGTGTGAACACACTCCTAGCACACCTCTTATTTCTTTTTAATCTAGAACAAAATAATAAAACTTGGTATGTAACACACATTTGAGTGTGTCGTACCCTAACTCAATCTGCCCTATTCATTACTTGTGTGACCTAATCTTCTTTGTACTGCAGGAAGAGTAGTGTCGTGTTCAGCCATCATCTTGGAGTGGCTCCACTCTTGTTGCGCAAATACCTGAGATATGGAGAGGCTTAGGTTGAGAATAGAACTCCAGAGGAACCTCTCACAAAAAGAATATGAGAGTTCTCCAAGAG
The DNA here is from genome assembly GCA_020310875.1 of Ceratopteris richardii. Taxonomy (NCBI): domain Eukaryota; kingdom Viridiplantae; phylum Streptophyta; class Polypodiopsida; order Polypodiales; family Pteridaceae; genus Ceratopteris; species Ceratopteris richardii. The sequence goes on along the minus strand of CM035422.1, from coordinate 132,295,219 downwards.
CATAAGCATACTCTACTCCAACTCCTTAGTCCTCCAACAGTGCATGACATTCTCACCCCTCCTTCAAGCAAGCTCCACCATCAATCACCTCCTAGTGTTTTAAAGAGAGCGCCTCCCACAAGAGTGTGTGTGTGAGAGAGAGAAAGAGAGAGATAGAGAGAGAGAGAGATACTAAAGTTGGATCATTTGATAAGATAATCCCCACCTTATATAGCCTAAGCTAGGGTGATTAACTTCTAAAAAATCATACATGAAATGCTCATTAAAATCTTCAAAAGCCAAGGGTAAATTTTTAATGAAATTCCAAGATGATGTGCCATGTATAGTGATTTGACAACTTTATTGATAAACCTCTGATTTTAGGCACATTCTTGATTCCTTCTTGGTACTACTTTATAAGCTTAGACTAAATTTAGAATCATTTTTAAAGTATTGTTGATTTTTTGACCAAAAATTAGGGTTTTACTTTTATGGCTGATTTTAGGGTTTTTTTTTACAAGCTTTATGTATGGTTTGATTGATCTCTTCAAGTAATTTATGAATATGTGATTCACTTTGAAACACTATCATATTTATGATCGTTTTTTAATGTAATTATTTCTAATTTTAGGTTATGGTGCAATTTAATAAAAAGTGTCAATGATGTAGACAATGATTGTGAGAATATAATGAGGTATAAAAAAAAAAGGATTTCTTAATGATCTTTTTTTAAAAACATTTAGATGGATATTACCTGTGTGGAAAATCTTTGCATTTCAGATGTTTCTCGAGAATTTAACAAAACATGTTGAATTGTCCGTAGACTTTCCATAATTTGTGTGTATAACCCAAAATAGAGCATATAAAAAGCAATAATTTTGAAACCACCAAAGAAAACACTTATCATCGACAAGTTTGATTATCAACAAGAATCTTTGCCAATATGATTGCTAATAATAATCTTTTTTATCATTAAACTTGCAAAAGAACTAATAAAATGAAGGTACTAGTAGTTAGTAACAATAAGTAAAATATTCACAACTACCATAATAGGATAAGATGATTAAGTTTCGTACGTGATAGTATTGCCTTCAGGGATAGGGCTCAAACCAAGTGAAGAAAAAGTTTTGAGGTGATACGTTTGGGTAGATGACTATCAAAGGACTAAATATTTAATTTCATTATAAAAATACAATGATCATGATAGGATGGATCATGGCTACATTGATTAGTAAAATCCGATTCTTCATTCTACAAAGTGTTTGCACACTTGGTTTTAAAAGTAGTGGCATCTATGCTACTCATTCTAGCTAATTTCTTACTTTCCTCATGACCAACCAATTGGGAAACTCGTAATGACAATAGTTTTCATTTTGTCTTGCTTCTTTGATTTTTAATCATTGATAGTTATTGGATTTATGAAGGAGCATCCAATTTTACTCTTAATTTTGTAATGAGGAACAAAATCTTTATCCTCAACAAAAATAATGGTCTTTTTCTACCTAGGTTGATCCTCTCATAGTGCCACAAAACTACCTATTTAGATAATGTGGCATTAGCATTTCCCCTCATAATCAAATTAAGAATAGAACGAAAAGATTGATAAGAATCATTTGTCCCATTATTGGAGTTTTGATTGATGAGCTATCTCACAAAAAGTGATTTGAAATACTTAGTTGCCTCTTTACCCATTGATCTTTGTCATATTGTTCATCGAATCACCTTTGCCCCCTCTGTCCAACTATTTATGTAGGTAATAATCGCAAGCCCCATTTCTTTTGTGGTATAATGTTCCAAGAGTATCCCAAGAATCCTTGTCTATTTTACATGACTATGAGGGAAAAAAACACAATTTATAGAAGAATCAATCAAGGTATATGAATATACATCTATACAATCCTATTGAAGGTTTATCTATGAGTAATGGTCGTGCAAAGGACATAGTTTTAGGACCTCAGAAAAATTAGAACTCATGAAATCCTCAAAACCACCTACATAATCTCCAGCTGTGGTATTTGTAGTTTGCTAGGATGTATTTCACCCTAGACAATGTTGTGAGGGCCCTTTGATACGAATACATTCCCCATTATATATGCCCAAAATGGTTAATTGGAAGTTTCCAAATTATTCTCAATGTTCAACACACAAAATATATCATTAATATCACCATACATTTCTAATAGCTATGGCTAAGTACGAATGACTGATTCTTTTCTAGAAAATTGAACAAAGGTACCTTGTGAAACTCTATTAGAAGTATGGAAAATTAAAAGTTGTTTATATTGATGAGGCAAAATAAAAGAAACATTTGTAAAAAAGTATGCAATTTCTTGTGGGGTAGACAAAATGAGATTAAATGTGAGTTCTTATGACATCCATCTCTTCAAGATTTCTTGACATATTTCAACTCTAGAGACAGGTGTAGGCTTCGATAAAATTTTAAGAGCTTGAGAAACGTGAAAACAAAGTAAACGCACAAAGAAGTTTGATCTTGTGATCTAAAATCATACTAATATTACTAAGTATGAAATGTATAGAGATAAGTATCACATTAGGATGATGGAATGTATACAACATGAGGAAAAGATAATCCTAAAGAGGAAAAGAACTCCATTAAAGGACCTAATTTTGTTCACGTATATCACCACCAAAATGTACTTACACCAAAGGGTTTCCCCATACAAATATGAAGGTATATTCGTATTTCATGGAAGCTAAGCAATCTTTTTACTCTAAGAGACTTGTGAACATCATACAAAATTATGTGACCTCTGCATCTCCCTTGATCAACATCATTAAGGAGAGCTCAAATTCATAATGCGATATATTTCTAATAGTTTACATAAGATTCTTACCTTAACTTCTTACCTCGAAGTACCAAAATATAGGTGCATTGTCAAGTGACTGCCAAATCTAATGGACTATTTGTTCCTTTTTTGTTATCTTAAGATGGTCATGTAATTTCTTTCACCTCAAGGAAGTTGATGATTCATGAAGGCACTATCCCACTCATAGCTTATAGCTTTTATGTTTTGCTTATGCATGAAATTCTTGGATATATAATTTCTTGGATATAAAATTTGATTCAAATAATCATTATAGAAGTTTGGAGTGCATCTTCATTAAGAAAACATTCATGGAGGCCACAAAGTCGGTCATAAATGCGATAAGAGTGTGTCCTTGAGATATGATGTCCTAAGCAAGGAAACATCTCTCAAGTTGAACTTAGCAATCAATAGTTTGATTCTTAAGTGCATAAAAATATCAACCCTCCAAATGAGAGTACCATATCCAACTACAAAGTTTATGGGGAGATTTCACCGAGTTTTGTACATGGTCTCTTCTCTACATATTGGAGGTCCTCTATGTCCATGCATGATCCTATGATATTTTCTAGTTTGGATTCAAGAGAGACTCTCTGTACTATATGAAGAAATTCCAATTATGTGGAAGTCTCGAAAAAGAAAAAGGATCCCATTCTCAAAATTTTAAAATGCCAAAATTTGGATGTGCTTAAAATGAGTAGGATTTTGGTATGGACTTTTTCCATCAACCATCAAATATTCCAAGATGCATACAACTTTGTTAGCTTTTAATTTAGTTTACTTTATCACAAATGTCTGGTAATATTAGATTCCAAAAAAATTAGAATTTATTTATTTATAATATACCAGGTTCATCAAGAAGATCACTAGCCCCAAGGAGTAAGTTAAATTTTCATAGGTGTGGAAAGTATACATCTCATCTTTGGACATCCTCCTTTCAATGTAGTATAACGACTAAAAATTAGTGCTAAGTATCATGTGTAATTTGATGGGAAGAATAGAGGTTAGTAAGGTTATTGAAGATTTCTTAAGATCATGTTCTATAAGAAAACCATGGAAAGGATGCAATTCCTATCTTGATCGTGTTTTCTGAAATTCATATTATCATTTAAATTTTGGCATCCCCTCATTTCAAATCATTCTATGGGAAATAATGCAATCCTCCTATAGTCTTGCACAGGCTATGATGGAGTCGGAGCCATATACAATAGTATTTGAAGAAATTAATCACATATTGTGAAGGAAGAACATGCAACCATATCATGACCAGCAAAATCATTGTACAGAATATGTGTATGTGTGTGTGTTCCAATTTAGTGACATATTTTACTGAGGTTCAACATGTTTATCTTTAGGGATTTACAAGAACTTAAGCCGTATATATTGAGTCCAAATACTATTATTATTATTATTATCATCATCATCATCATCATCTCTTTCGCCTGCTTCTTTGTCTTTCATTCTCTCTCCTACTCCAATCTTGCTTTGTCTCTCACTCCTAGTCCACTCTTTCTTCAATTTTCCGCCTCCTCGTCATCATCTTCATTATTATGATTATTATTATTATTATTACTATTATTGCTACTAATATTATTCTCTTGTATTTACTAGTCTTCCAATCGAAGTGGAAGATAGGGATTCGTTCCTTGTACTTAAAAAACCCCAAGGTTGGATCTCTCACGCTTATCAAAACGGCTTTCACCATCTTTCCCATATACCAAGTCAAGTCCTGTAGCGTAGCTCGTGAGTCGTGACACATGAATCTTTTTTGCTTTATATTTGAAGAATCATAAAGAGATAAAGTTGAGAATGTTTACTTGCTCTGTTATTGAGACCCTTGTCAAATAGAAAAATAAAAATAATAATCAAATATTTTCTCTTCTTATGTGACAGACGCAGCTGAACTACATAGAATCAACAAACTTGAAAAGCTGACGGGAAAAATTTCCATCTTTTTGATATATTGAGGGTTTTTATGAACGTAGAAGTATAACATGACTTCTTTATTTACTATAACGTCATTAAACCTATAGATATCAATCTAGAAGGCATGCATAGGAGGCAAGAAAGGAGCCTCGATATCCATGCTCCTTGCACATATTTATAATATGAAACATGCATTAACATGTGAGGTGTAGTTGTGAACATGTTGAACGCTTGGAGTACAGGTCTAAAATTCATTATCTATGGATTGGCTTGACATTAACCCTAATGTGAGGGATAAATGCATTCTTTTGAGTGTGTATGCGTTATTCTTTGACAATTTAAAGCCTAATGGAAGAGTAGGTTAAAAACCAAACTTCTAATAAAATAAAAATGAAAATTTTGCAAGGAGGGCATTTTTCATATATGCATGCTCCTTGCCATAATATGTCACGAGAAAGGAGATAAAGAAGAGAGCTCACTCACATGCTCTCACACTCAAAGAGAAACACACACAAATTGAGGCAAGGAAGAATGATCTTCTTCTTCTTCTTCTATTACATAAAAGAAATATACAAGAATGACCTAATACAATAATACAACTACTGCAATATATAAAGAATAGTACATAAGGAAAATCCTAATGTCCGCGAATGAGTGAGCTGGAAAGAAACAAATGTGACATCACTCTTGGTAGATAAATCTTGTAAATCTCAATGAAGTATCCTTGACATATACCAGTGTGACCATTATACATGTTAGGGAGATGAAAAAGTGATACGTGTCATCCTGGATCATCACATGTTGAGCTTGATATCTCAACACTCCCCCTCAAGCTCAACGTCATGTCCTTCAATCCAAGCATCTTTCAAAACTTCTTTAACTTCTCATCTCCAAGTGCTTTAGTGAAAATATTAGCCACCTGCTCATCTGCCCTCACATAAATAAGGTCAATATCACCTGCTAATACATTTTCACTGATGCAATGATAATGTACCTCGATATGCTTTGTTCTAGCATGAAAAATAAGATTCCGTGCTAAATGTATGCATAATGTTGCTAACATTATCACAATAGATCATGATAGGCTTTTGCACTTCCACACCTAAATCTGCAAGTAGCATCTCTAGCCCTGATGCTTCACATGCTTCCATTGCATCACACGTATATTGAGCCTATGTACTTGACAAAGCAATAGTGGATTGCTTCTTACTGCTTCATGTAATAGCTTCACTTCCAAGTGAGAATATAAAACCACTAGTAGATCTTCTATCTGGAATACTACTAGCCCAATCTCCATCGATGTATCCATGAACTTGCAATTTTTGTTTTGGCTTTTTACCTGTAAACTTCTCTTCAGGTGTGACTTGATGAACAACAACAATCAAAGTTCTGTTCATGATGTACACAACAGTGTGCACAACTTCTACCCAATAACAATGCGGCATATTCTTCTTAGCCATCAAGGCTCTTGCTATTTCTACAATATGTCTATTTTTGTGTCTAACAATGCCATTCTGTTGTGGTGTGTACCTACATGAAAACTGTTGTCGAATTCGATGACTTTTAAGAAAGCTACTGAATTTGTTTGACATGTATTCACCACCTCCATTAGATCTTAATGTCTGAATATACTTCATTGTCTGGTTTTCCACCATAGCCTTGAAATTCTGAAAGTGATTAAACACTTCAACCTTCTCTTTCATGAAGTCAACCCATACTTTTCATGTATGGTCATCAATGAAAGTGACATAAGACTTGCAACCACCCATAGATATGGTCTTTGAAGGACTCCAAACATCTGTATGTACTATTTATAGTACATTCTCACTAAGATGCTTGTCATGCGGAAATTATGCCCTTGCCTGTTTACCAAATTGACATGTTGCACATACCTTGTGCATTTCTGCAACCTTGAAATTTGGTAGTCCATTGACAAGGTCCTTTGACTCCATCTATTTCAGCCTCAACAAATTTGCATGTCCAATTTGCTTGTGCTAAATCTCTATATGAGCAATGATACGCGCACCTTTTGCAAACATGGCTGTAGTCATCTCAAGAATTTTCACATTTAAGGTGAACATCCTACCCACTTTTGTTTCCTTTGGCAATCAATCTTCCATCTTGTTTGTTCTCTTCTACATATAACCCATCAGCATTGAGCCTAACTTGTAATCCCTATTCAACCATTTTTCCAATAGAAACCAGATTGTTTTTTATATTCGGAACATGCAACACATTAGCAAGATATTTTAACTTCCCGTCCTCCATAGATATTGTGATGTTTCATGTATGCTCGATAGGATGTGATGTGTCATTGCCTATTTCAACATATCCAAGAACTGACAATTTCTACAAACTACTAAACCATTCTGCATGACTGTTCATGTGATTTGAAGCACCTAAATCAACATACCAGACATTACCATTCGATTTCAAAACATCAGCTGACATCATGTTCATTATATGATGTTGGGCCATGAACAACTTCTCAGAATCATCTGCACTTGTGGATGCATAGTTGTTTTGCAACCTTCTGTTATTTTTATTCTTCAACCTACAATCACGTTCAAAGTATCCAGGTTTACGACAATTCCAACATCCTTTATTGGCATTATCAGAATCATTTCTTTGGAAACTTCTACAGCCTCTTTGGCTCCCCTACCTCTTAACTCGTCCATAGTCTAATTCCTGTCTAGTAACTGCGGAGCATTTTCATTCTCTCCTTCGATGCACTTCCAGTAGCCTTTGTCCATCAAGAAATTCATCATTCTAAATATCCAAGCATGGAAGTTGTTCCTTTCTAGATTATCACTCATAAGCTAACTCATTCCATCAGCACTTGCCATTTCTGCAACAATTTGCAACACTACAAAAACACTAGAAGCAGTACCTCTGCTTGAATAGTGTCACGCTGTGATGTGATGATTCGATCTTAGAAAAAGACAGTTTTCGTGTATCAAGAGTACATGGAATCGGTTGAAATTCTAGATCTAGAATATTTCAGTTCGCTGAATAGAATGCAAGTTACAATTTTGCAAATTAACCTAGTTTTTTGTCGGCCGCACCTTGCGGGCTCAAAACAGAGGTCGAAATGGCTCCGAAATAGAAATTTTGTGAATTGTGCTTTCTCTATGCCTTCTCATGTACTCTTCATTGTCGGCCTTCTCTGCAAGGTCTCGACAGCCACACTAGCTCTGATACCATGTGATGAGAAAGGAGATAAGGAAGAGAGCTCACTCACACACTCTCACACCCAAAGAGAAACACACACAGATTGAGGCAAGGAAGAATGATCTTCTTCTTCTTCTTATAAGACATAAAAGAAATATACAAGAATGATCTAATACAACAATACAACTAGTGCGATATATAAAGAATAGTACATAAAGTAAATCCTAACGTCCACGAATGAGTGATCTGGCAAGAAACAAATATGCCATCACTCTCGATAGATAAATCTAGTAAAGCTCAATGAAGTATCCCTAACATAAACTGGCGTGTCCACTATACATGTGAGAGAACCTGCATTATAGCATTGTTCAATACCCCTAGACACCTTCTACTACATTTTAAGCAAGTCTACATAAAAGAAAACTATCAACCTCTTGCATAATATTTTCTAGCAATTGCTCCCTTTTTTTAGCACAGAAGACAAAGTTTCATCCATTGAGATTCTTCAACTTTTCCAAATATTATAACATGTGAGGATCTACATTGTATGCTATGAAATATAGACATGATTGATCAGTATAAAAATCATAATCCTCACCCTCATGAAAAAGTCAACTATTTTCATAACTTAGAAGTGTTTCTTGCAACCAAAGTGACCCATTATCTCGATGTTAGATTTGCACGTTGAAGTCTTCTGGTGAAAGTGAAAGTTCCCATATTCATTTTGGGTTACACTTTGAAGCTGAGGTAAAGTAGATAAGGTGGCCTTGGATACCTATGTATACATTCAAGTATTGAGAATCTTTCATCTGGTAAAGATTATTCTTAGGAAATTTTTATGTGCATTGTGTACCTTCTATTTATCCTTTCTATTATGACCTCTAGTACTTTGATTTTACATAGAAGTATATTTATCAAAGTGTTTCAGATTGAAAAAATATTCCCATTTTAAGACACCCTACACTATTCTTTTGAATGAAGCAATTTCTTTCATCCACAATCATTGTACTTCTCCATTGGCACATTTGCCCTGAAGCTTAATCAATTGTTTGTATGTATGTATGTATGTATTTATGTATGCATGTATGTATGTATCTATGTATGTATGAAGGTAGGTAAGTAGGTAGTTAGGTATGTATCTATGTATGTATGCATGTAGGCATGCATGCATGTATGTATGTATGTATGTATGTATGTATGTATGTATGTATGTATGTATGTATGTATGTATGTATGTATCTATGTATGTATGTATGTATGTATAGATGCATAAATGTATCAATGTATGTATGTATGTACGTATGTATGTATGTATGTATGTATGCATGCATGGGTGCATGCATGTATGTATGTATGTATGTATGTATGTATGTATGTATGTATGTATGCATACATGTACATATATATGTGTTCATGTACAAATAGAGAAACAAAGAGGTAGATAGATAAAAAAAAAATAGGTGATACAAAAGTAGGAAAACAAACAAACAAATAGATAGATACATAGATAAAGTGATGGATATATAAATAGATCGATAGATAGATACATAGATCAAGAGATAAAAATAGATATAGATAGATAGACAGACAAACAGACAGACAGACAGATAGACAGACAGGCAGGCAGGTAGACAGACAGACAGACAGACAGACAGATAGATAGATAGATAGATAGATAGATAGATAGATAGATAGATAGATAGATAGATAGATAGATAGATAGATAGATAGATAGATAGATAGATAGATTCATAGAGCGATAAATAGAAAGAAAAAGATATAGACAAAGAGACCTAAAGACACACATATCGATAGATAGATAGGTAGATACCATGATGAATAAACACATCGCAACACATTTATACATACATACACACACATGTATATCGTCTGTATAAGAGAAGAGGGAAGAGGGAAGAGAACGAGAAGGAGTTGGATGTTATTATGTGCTTCAAAGATCAAGAGAGCACAAAAAAGAATATATGGTCATTTTCTTTCACTATGATTATGGGTTTAATCGAAAACTATAGAATGGTGATTGAATCCTCTAAAGGCATCAAGAACGATTTTGTTTTTCTTAAATTTGGAGGAAATAAGACTATTTGGGGCTCGAAAGCTTCATTAAACTTTATGAAGTGGGATGAAAAGTACTTTATTCCTTGTTTGTATGATATCTTAAAACATCTCAAAAAGGTTAGACAGATGCTATGTCTTCACAAACACACGTAACATACTAGAAAACATTGATATCAATGTTCAAAAAATAGTAATTATTTCATATCACATTTTTATTCTATAAAGAAAGGCTTGAATAAGGCTTTAATGTGCTTACTATATAGCCCATTAAAGCTTTAGATCCAGGAAATAGATGGAAAGATTTTAGATAAAAGCTTTGGGGACACTCGACTAGATGATCAATCGATATATCTAAAAATAACTAGCTAGCAAAGGTCTCTATGAAGTGGACAACCACCATGAAGAAATCAAGGATAAATTATAAATATAAAAAAATAATGGATGTGGGATGATTTATAAAATAACAAAAAAGTCTTGAGAGTTAATGTTTACGATTATTGAGAGCTGGAATATGAAGAGCAAGTGATTGGGTAATAACTTAATTTATTCTTTGTAGACTCATAGATAGGTAAAGATAATAGGCCCTTTAAAGATCTATGAACTATTTGATAATTTGAAAAACGAAATGTAACTATAATGCTTCTTATACCCAATATTTTTAAGTTTGAAAATATGGAGGAAAAGTAAGAACATATAACAAATAACTTAGAAGGCATCTTATTTGGGATTTTCTAGTATGAAAGAAAAGAAGACAATAGAAATATCAAGAGTAAAAATGAGAGTGGTCCCATTCACATTGCATAGGGGCTTAATTTTCCATAATTAGCTTGAAGCTATAGAGTCCACCTATAGATTCTCTAATGAAACTATTAAATCTCACTCTCTAAGAAGGAATTAAATAAATTGTCATGGTTATCTCTTCATGTTAGAGTATATGCTTAAAGGCTTTGCTAGATTATCAAGATATGTGATCAAGCTATCGATTATAGAAAAAAAGAAGGTTTTGGTAAATGCATATAGACCTTGTTTTCCATTATCAATATGTGAAGATGAGTATGACATGGAATCTCAACAAGAGTATGGTTTGGACTTCAATGAATCATATGAGAAATTGGGATGGTATTAACTTCTTCAATCATTATTAGATGTGGGAATAGATTAGGGATTCATAACAATACTAGAGAGTCTCTAATACGAAATATCAAATTGAATAGGAACTATCTCATAGACATGTTGGTTATTATCATGAAATCAATAAGGCATCATGCTGACCTATAAAATGTATTATTGAATTAGGAAAGTTGATAAAAAGCTTAAGAGAAAAGCATAATGAAGTTTTGGAGTTCCATGATATAGAGTTCATGTTAAAAAATCAACCATTCATAAACTCACGTCGAGTCCACATGAGCTCAGACTTGAGAGTGGTAAAAAGAATCCAAGCATGTAAAGAATTGATGATGTTTCCATTTTTTGATTTCAACATATCACTTTGATATTAAGGAATCTCTAAGGCAAAGATAGAAATAAAGAATGAATAGGATGGAGGAAAGTTTAATCGATTGAGAGGGTATCCATTAAAATGCATGCAAAAAATATTACTTCAAGACACTTTTATGGTGTCTTTAGTACTCCTTTGTCTTTTCTTGGAGTCTATTAAAATCATGTCTTCACGATATTGCTTCATAGTACATATATTTTCTTTGTTTCGGGAGCAATGAAGGGGAGGCACTACAAAGATAGAAAATTAATTTGTTCTTCTAAAAACAAAGAAGAATAATTTGGATTTTCTATATTGAGAGGGCCATGGCAATAAGATAACAAACAAAAGCCATGGAAAAGTCTTATAGATATACCCAAAGGAATTCTGGGTGAAAATAACAATTAGAGACTTCTCTGATTTCTCTTTTTTGGGGAAAGGTCAAATGAGGTCATCATTCCCACACATAATTCTTCCTTCTAGAAAGTAAAAGTCCATGATTAGTTTGAGTAAATGATCATGGGTACCCGTGGAATGACATGAAGGAAACGTGGCATATGTGTGTCATTGAAGGTAGTTTTCATGTATGTATCACACAAGATCTCATGCATTATAGGTACCCTTGGAATGACACGAAGGAAACATGGCATATGTGTGTCATTGGAGATAATTTTCATGGATGTTGCATACGAGGCCTCATAGAGTTTCACATGATAGTTATCAATATAATTAGAGTGAAGGTTCTACAAAATCTTGAGTATTGTTTACAAGGGTTCTTATATTATGAGATCATATATGGAGAAATTTGATGGTACTTGGACAAAATTTAGATACATTGACCTCACATAAGGCTTCAATATAGAGTTCTACTTTTTCTTCAAAGCAAATTCTTTGGAGTGTAATGGACATGAGGAGTTGTGAGGAATCCACCTACTAAATGTTTATCGAATTGTGCAAAAGGGATGTTACATTTGAAAGGGGGTAGTGATCGATCCAAACTCCCATGAATGCATCATGTGGCCAACTAATATGGTAACATCAATGGAAAATGGGAGCTTTATTAGGATTTGAAAATTAGGAGATGCAAGCTTCAAATCCTCTATTATTCTCTAATTGAAATACATGCTATTAATTAATCAAGGTATCAAGGATATTGTGAATGTCTACAAGTTCAAGATTGAAAGTCATCAATGCAAGATGTGCATAAAGTCATTGTTTTCCCCCTAAAATATAACAACATATAAAGAATGAGGACATGATACCTTATTTCTAAATTCAAAAAACTCTTGGAAACAAGTACTCTTGAGAGAAGCATGAGGTTACTTTGAAAATATATTAAATAAGATTAGGAATGAGTCCTCATGAAAAACATGAAACCAAAGAAATGATTGAAAAATGATTCCATTGTTGGTGCAAGCCAACCAATGACATCAACTTATATTCTCTTTTGCACTTGGATGAATGGTTGGTGCTAAAGCTCAAGGATAGTATTTTCAAAGAGGTAATATAAACACCAAGCTTTATTGCAATATAGGCAAGTTAGTAGGGGCTTGAATATGCATTTATCGATGTGTTCAAATAAGGTAGTACCAAAAAGAAAGGGGAAGGAAGTGATTTGAGAATTGAGATTCCTATGTTGCTTTAGATCTAGTGGGAGAAAATCAATTTTGATGATCCCGTTTTGAATGCTCAAGACACTACAAAGACACCTAGAGGGTTGCAGTTGGGGTGGGAGCATTCACAGTTTCTTTAGTACAAGTAAGCTTATGTTTGATCTCTTGTGAAACATGGTGCAAGATATGCACAACTAAAACAAACTATGGAGGTTCAAAGAATACATGAAACAACATGATAATCAAATAAAATGGAGATGAATAAAATTATGAAATGGAAACTTACATAGCAAGTATGGAGCTAGAACCTCAAGGTGAGAGCCTCCAAGTAGTACATGAATGAATGAGATTGTGAATGCAAGGCACCCCTAATATGGAGTAGAAGGAAAAATACATTTCATGTGGGATAAATGAACTTGCATGAGAATCATTCTAAGCTTGGACAAAAAGGTGGAGCATGGAACTCTCAACACCCCCTCCCCTTGAGATGACCCTCTTGTTTGTAATGTGGGGATCTAGTGACATATGGCATCACTTAGTCCATTGGGTTTTTAGATCTAAGGACATATGGAATCCTTAGACATAACTTGGACATATGGGGTCCTTGTGTGAGATATGAAATACCTTGATTTTTAGTTCCATGGATATATGGCATCCATGGTGTTGGGACATATGGCATCCATAGAAGCTAAGGACGTATGGGATCCCTAGAGATACACTTGGACATTTGGGATCCAAGTGGTTTTGTGGGGATCTAGGGACTTATGGGATCCCTTGACATGTAGAAGGGTTTCCATCATGGGGTAGGTGGTGTTATGGAAACTCTAATTGGAGTCTTAAGTATGATCCCTGGCCTTCTTGAAATTGTTCTTGTTCTTGTTTGGGATGGAATGGAACTTTAATACCTTCCAATCTTTCTTCCTGAATTTGTAATGTTGTAGCTTCATTTATTCAAATCATGAAGTCCATGCGGGGTTGAGGTGTTCGTCGTATTTCCTTTTCAGCCTCATGTTCCTCATTTTTTGGTTCTTTTTGTGTGCTTGCCTCTTCCTCCTAAGCCACCATCTGATGCTTATCCCATTGGCTATCCTCATTGATATCAGCATTCAAATCAGCGTTTAATTTTGATTGATCATCATTATTTTTTGATCCAACATATGCACTTGAGTTCTCTAGGCCCATATGCTTATAGTGAGGCATCATTGACAACCTCTTACCGAACTGTTTCTTGCCTTTGGTTTCACTCAATTGATAATAGTGATGACCTTGGGGTCTTGTCCTTCCATATATGTGTGAGTGGCATGTAGTGCTTCTTCCAACTCCACCCATGTAATAGGTGGTGATTAAGCAAGAGTTGATGCTTGTACTGTATGGATTATTTTAGGAGAAAGTGTGGTAGCCACTTCTTCAAGTTCCCTAATTCTTTTGGATCTTCTCATTTTTTGTTGTGAACTTGTTTGGGCCTCGTCAGTTGCCATGATGCCACGTTTCTTCTTAGGGGCAGTAGCTGATTTTACATACTTTTCCATTTCCAAAGTTGATGGCATTTCTCTTAAGTACTCCCATATTTGCAAAGCATGGCATATCAAAATGGTTAATGCTGCACTACCCTTCAAGAACTTCCTTATGCCCCATTGCTTTTTAGCTTCGTATAGTTTTTCTTACACATAAGGAGTGAGATTGATTTGATTTCCCACTTGCTTCATAGCATGGGATAATAATCAAACCGCTATTTTTTATGGAGTTGCGTATCTGTGCATATTTCGGAAGCAGAAATATTGATGCACGAATCTTACTTCTTTCTCTATGTCTAATTTGTTGATATCCACAAAGGTTCGCTTCTTTGATTCATGACTTTCTTCCTTCAAGTCCACAATTCCATCCTTAACCCATCCAAAAGCTTCCTTGATTAATTCATGTGTAAATCAGATGGTCCTTAAGTTGACTTGCAAGTTTGTGACTTGTGTATCTAGAATTGACAATTTATTTGCAGTTGAATGTAAGGTGTTCATCACTTGAATATATCTCTCAAAATCATGCTTGTAAATAGGGAGCTTCAAATATGCCTCAATTCTTGCTTTTGTAAATAGGGAGCATACTGTGCAGAAAGCAGAAATGTTGAAGCATCACAAGAAATTGATGGTCATGATCCATATTGATATTGTTATTAAGAAGAGGTGATCATTGATAGTGGTTTTTCTTTTCATTTTTTTCTATAAAAAGTTCACAAATAGATCAGTGATTGCGAATGCAAAAAGTTAGTTGTTTATTATACTACTAGAGTACAAGTGAAGACCTATTTCCTTTGAAGGAAATGTGCACCACTAGATAGTTTAAAGAAGTTATGTGCAGAATGTGAGGCCTTATAGTGTGGCCCTATTGTGTGTATTCTAGGTGCATTCATCTCAGCATGAGTGAAATGCTGACACTGCTTATCTAGCTTTTGTTTTGCTTGAGCTTTCTTTGGTCTCGAAATTTGATATCTCACATTTCCATTGGTTAAATGGTCCAAGAATAATGATATCAACTTTTGTTGGGTGGGTCTCCCAACCATAGGACATTGATCCACATATTGATTAAATCTCCTAGCCACCAATCTTACGAGTTCATTGGGTGATTGCTTGAAGCTCTGAATCAATGAAGAGGTATTATGTATAATTCTTCTCTTTGTGAGTTCACCAATGAATTCCTCTAACAATTTCCATGTATCAACAAATCCATTGGGATCCAAGGGTTGGAACCACGTTAAGGTTGCTCCGATCAATCTAAGTCCAAAAGATTCATATTGAATAAAATAGTCATCTACTTATTCTGCTCACAACACCTGTTTGAACTTGGCCATGTGATCGTATGGATCTCTTGACCCATCATAATGGTTTCTTAGGCACTTTTCCACCTTTTAAGGTCTTAATATTCTACCTACTTCAAGAGGTCAAGGAATGACTTGAACCATAGGATGCAGACCTAGGCCTCATCCTTGTGGGGGTCTTAGAGGAAAGGGTGGTCGGTTTGTCGTCTCACTCTCCAAGTGAGTATTGGGTATAATAGTGGTGTTTGGCATGGGGAATTAAAAATGTGCTCTCAGTGGAACACTTTGCTAACTATTTTGCCCTATGAAAGGGTTTTCCTACCTTTTATGTTGCGCTTAAGGATTTTGGGAGGTGGTTGCCTGACCCCTTGAGGGAAATGTTGGCAAATCCATGTACTACAGCCTACATCTCTCTAAATCAGTAACTTCCCAATCTCTTCTTTTGTTTTGATCCAAATAAGTGACTCTAGAAGAGTCTTGAGGATCATGTAATTCATAAATGGTAGGTGGGTTTATGTTATTTCCCATTATGGGTGAAGTGGCTTGCAACAATTTTTCAATTCCCACTATTAGATAAAAAGCCATCACGTCATCATCTTGAGGGATCCTATGTCCTCTCCAAATGTTCAGTAATACTGATCTTCCTCTTAGGGTAGTCACAACTTCTCTATTGTCAGTCTTGATTGGATTATTTGGTTCCTCACTTTCTCTTCTTAAGATGCTCAATCACTAAGTATAATTTCCCTTGTTTGTCCATGTCAAATCCTCCTTGGAATTTTACTGTTGGTCTTTGGAAAACTTCTTGAGTCAGTTTCTTAAGTCTTGCCACCGATCTATTGAGACCATTTACGTAAATGGGAACTCCATGCAAGTCTGTAGAGACATAAAACATTGAAGTCCTATATTCACCTTCTATTATAGACATGAGCTCTGATGAATGGATAGAGTTGTGCATGTCTTCTAAGGCTATGATCAATTCACCCTCTAAATCACTAGAAGTGTCAAAATAAGTAGAGTGAATGCTTCTTTGAGTTACACTTGTCACTAAAACAAGTCATAAGATTTGCCTACTTACTAGGTTAAAAGAGTGGGTTGAAGGATGTCTTAGGTTCGATCCCCACAAGTGCACAGGGGAGAGATTTTTGCCAAAGAGCTCCAGAGCTTCTAAAATCTTTAACTGATTTAGAGCGACTCCTTTAGAACCACATTTATAGATAAATTGTGGTGTAGAACACACATGTAAAAGTAGCTCCAATTACTCAAGAGGTCACCATTATCCCAAGGATCTATATAATGGTATGTTGGGTGCAGAGTCATGGGTCGTTTTCTCCAGCATGGAGCCATGGTTATCAACATTGGTATTAGAACGAGCTCTCATGGAAACCTTGAGGCTTCATCATCTTCTTTATCACATTCCTCTTGAAGCTACAAACTACTTGGAGATTCTCACTAAGAAGAAAATCATCCTATGATCACCCATATTTCTTTCTGATACTTGTATCTTTCTCTTGAGAGATCAAATCTATTGCAAATTATGGTAACAATGATAAGGGTGGATTAAACATCCATGTTACATTCACTATTTTCACTATGTGCAGACTAGGCATCTACAACACAAACATGTGAAATAGGTGGAATATAAGTATCTCTAGCCATACTGCTAACTTGATCTAATTTTGGGCACCACTTGTGCATGGACCTAGAAATAGGGTGGACACTTTCACTAGTTCAAGACTTTGAAATATCTCTTGAAATTCATTTGAACTTACTTTGGATACGTGAAGTTTGAGTCTGACCAAAATATCTAACTCAGATGTTGCTATTATGCTTCAGTTCTAACCAACATCCATTGAACTATTACCCAACTAGAGGACTTATATGTGCAATCCAAGGTTTATGATCCTAACAGAGTACTTTAATTAGAATAAAAAAAATTCTAATGAAGTGTATAAATATCCAAACTCAAGACATTGTGTCAAAAGACTTGATCTTGAACTACAATGTCAGCAATCATCACCTTTATGTATGGTGCCAGATACCACCATACCCACTTTGATGCTGGATTCGTAGTGAGTGGAGCACTAGATTTTTCCCTCTGACTAGACCATATAAGATTTTGGAGCTAAAATTCTGATTACAAGATCACCCATGGAGGGGAAATAATGCAAGAACATAGAATTGTTATGAGAAGTCCCATATTTTGGATTACTAGACTAGACAAGATACAAGAGATCCCACAACTCGGGATCGTATGTATAAAGCAAGATATCCTACTTACAAGGGAGATGAACTAGGTACAAGAAATAACGAGACAAGATCCCATACTATGAGATTACAAGATGAAAAGATGCAATGTCCAAAATACAAGACTAGAGAAGACTAGAACAAAGAGCATGACAACAATTGGAATTGAAACTTAGGAAGTACTTGGAGATCATGACTCCTTGAGCTCCCAAGACTGGAACTGGCAAGACTATGTGTATGGTCTCCTTATATAGGTGTTCAAGGGGCATTAGAAATTGATGATGTAATGGATGATGTTAACAACCCAAAATAGGACTCCGGATATCAAAATCAAGCAAGTTGATAGTCGATCTTAGGGTTTTGGCATGTCTCAGATGCTATGGTCCCATTAGTTTGTCCAAATTCTCAACCAATAATGATATGTAGAAATTCACATGAAATCTAAGGTTCTGAATGGTTTCCTTATTGTCCATGAGAGTGGCCATGTCATTAGTCCATGGAAAATTAGGTCCATTTGGAAAAGTGATTTTATGACATGGATTCTTCTCTTATATTGGAAATTTTGGCAGCATTGGTTATTACATATCTATCGTGCGTGTTCCTCAAGGGTTTGGATGAGCACAACTATCAAGGATCTATACTCCCAACTTCAGAGCTGCATCTCTCCTTACCACATCATGACAGGTAGGGAAGTTCACTGCTTTATTGCTCGAAATGGCCCTCAATTGAATCTGTTCTTGGTGATCCATCTTATCTCCATGTTCAGTCTATGTTCACACTAAAAATTGATTGAATACTATGTGTATCTGAGTTCATGGTTCAAGTTTTCTATTGCTCCTTCTTCCCTATGCCTCTGAAATAATCTATGTGATTAGTTGTTTACTGTCTATATGTGGTTTGCTCTGAACTGACCAAGGCATGTAGTCATGTCATTATCTTTCTGATGTTCTTGTTACTTGGCTTAAGCCACACTCCATAAGTTGCTTTTTTATTTGTACGCAACTCTATTCCTGGTGGCTCCCATGTCTCATGTTGATCGAAACCAGCAACTCTAAAACCTAGCATGCCTTTTATAAAATTAGACAACCAAGTTTGAAGTGCTCAAATAACTATGGATGTGCTCCCCTCCCCCTAACTTTTCAAACTTTTGGTACAAATATTATGTACATATGTCCCAAAATTTGTCAAACACATGACATAGCTGTACCCTCAAATCCCTTCAGCATTTATATACATGTTTGTATAGATGCCTAAACCTATTATGTGATATAGATTTGATACTTATTCGATTATGCATACACATTAAGGTTGGCTTCACAAAAGACAATGACAATGCTCCCTCCACCACATGAGTGAGCAACATCCATTAGACAATGAGAGGAACATTTTCTTTTGAGCTTGCCACAATTTATTGCTGCATGCATCCTCGAAATGAAAATGGGGGTAGGTGGTAGACATTCAGATATTGTATCAATGATGGAGATATGATAGAACCTTGAAATGCATGTCTTTTAGTGATCTCTCATGACCGACATTTGTTGGTGGATTTTGGAGGACGATGATTTGAGTAGATTGTGAATGGATATTAGTACAATTGCCGACCTTGGTGATTGAATCCATCCTCATATAAAATTCTTTCCAAGGAAAACGAAATTCATCAATGCAAATGGAAATATGATTGAAAAGTTTAATTAATCAATTAGAAGAACGAAATTCATCAATGCAATTGGAAATAGGATCAAAAAGTCTAATTAATCAAGCTGGGTGAAGCCTACTGGATGTTTGTGATCATTCCTGATATTTGGTCACGAGTTGAATTTTTTTATCTAAGAGGATAAGAGAGATCCCAATTGTCGCTCCAAATTTTTATATTTTATCTGTACCGAAAGAAAAAGAAAAGCAGACAAAACTTGCTGGTCTGGTTTCCACCGCCCTGAGCAATGATGAATTCATCAGTCGTGCTGATTGCCTACATTAAAATAGATTAATGGCTGACACTTGCCAAATCAGGCGGAATAGCGGTAAACAAATTTCCCGCCTTCTACGGTCTGTCCAACTCCAACAAGTAGAGCCATCGATTTTGGATGCTGGAAGGATGAACCGGTCCGTATTGCCGACTTATCTGCAACAACGGATTTGCGATTTGCCTTGAGTTTCTGCTTGAATAGGGCGACATGGTTGATGTGAATGTCTTGCCGCTTATAGAATTTCGTTGGATTTTTTATTTAGCTAAATGACGATCTCTTTGTGTGGGAGTCGGATTCGGTTGCCATGGCAATATACTTGATGAGCTCCGTTGCCTGCTAAGTTCAGTCCTCCAGGTAATTGTACAATTCTGCATAAGTTTCAAGAAGTAAGGGTAGAAAGTTTTTAAGTGAAAATTTTTCCTCGTTCGAAAATTTACTTCCCGAGGCGAAATGATTTACGGCGCATCAGACACTCTGCTTTTGATCGATCTGGGCGATTTGATTCTTCTGCGCAGGTATCTGCTGCTTGTCCCGCGAGATCTACTAGAGATAAAATTGTCTTATTGAGATTATTGATTGCGTAAGATATGGTGGTCATTCCTTCATATATCAAGGGACATAGTCTGCTGCCCTTTTGTTTGCATAACACTGATATCTGCGAGAGAAAAGTATTTTATCAAGATGAGTGATGTTGAAATATATGGCCGTGGTTCATTATTAGGAGAAGCGGCATAGATTCTGATATCTGTGTTATCTACTTGATAAGCTCAATCAAGCTGATTATGATTGTTTAGTCACATTTGATAAGTACGACTCTAATTAATCTCCGGCTGTATAGATTTATCCCTTTTTTGCCTTGTAATCACTGCAGGAAGCTGAAGGAGCTAGGCTATGTACGCAGCGCCAAGAAGTGCAAGGAGAAGTTTGAGAACGTGAACAAGTACTACAAGAGGACTAAAGAAGGCAAAGTAGGTAGACAAGATGGCAAGGCTTATCGCTTCTTCACCCAGCTCGAGGCTTTGTCGGGCAATCTTACCCCCAACCCTGGTATGAATAGCTCTTCCCTTACCGTCAATACCACAGCTTTCGCCACTGTCGGAAGCGATAGCATGGTTACCCTCCCTCCGGCTCCTACGCACTTCAGTAACTCCACTTCTAATCAGATTAACAATCTCCAAGCGCCTCCTCCACAGCCGTCCGTGTTACAAAGCGGTACTGCTCCAAACATCAGTGTGGGAGCTGATTCTCAGGATTACTCTTTGCATCTCAAAGTTACAAATGTAGCAGATGTCTCTGGTTTTCCTCCCACAGCTGTATCAATTCATCTTCCCCATCCTGTTTTGGGGATGGCTTACCCATCCCAGCACCCAATAGCAAACCCAGCCCAACTTCCTCGCTATTCTGATGACGACGAAGATGACGAAGATGATAGTATCGATGATGATGATACTGAGGACAATGAGGATGAAGAACCCAAGTTTCAGCCTGGTCCGCCGCAAACGGATGACTCGTCTTTTGTGTTACGACACTCAGAGGACAGTGGGAAGAGGAAGAGGAAACGCCCCACAAACATGATGGCCTTCTTTGAGAGCTTGTTTGAGATGGTTATTGACAGACAGGAAAAGATGCAGCGTAAGTTTTTTGAGGCAATGGAGAAACGGGAGAGTGATAGGATGATAAGAGAAGAGGCCTGGAGAAGGCAGGAGATGGCAATGTTAAGCAGAGAGCACGAACTAAGAGTCCAGGAACAGAATTCTGCAGCTGCACGTGATGCAGCACTCATCGCTTTCTTGCAGAAAGTGACAGGGCAACCCGTTGATCCGGTTAATGCGATGGGGGCGGCTCCAATACCGGCGCAACCGGTCATCGCCCCTATTGTAACGCATTCACTGCATTCCGTACAGCCTCCACATTCAATGCAGTCCGTACAGCCTTTACAATCTCAATATTCTTTGCAGACAATTGTTCCAATAGCTGCACAGCCAGTGGAATCGCCATACCCTTCTCAGTCAAGTGCTCTCATATCTGTACAACCAGTGCAGTCAGCACCACCCTTGTATGAAGATGAAATATCCCATCAGTATGAAGACCATGAGTTTTCTGACTCTAACAGTAAAAGATGGTTGAAACCTGAAGTCCTTCATCTTATTG
The DNA here is from genome assembly GCA_020310875.1 of Ceratopteris richardii. Lineage (NCBI taxonomy): Eukaryota > Viridiplantae > Streptophyta > Polypodiopsida > Polypodiales > Pteridaceae > Ceratopteris > Ceratopteris richardii. The sequence continues at coordinate 132,272,981 of CM035422.1, read as the reverse complement.
AGCTTCACAATAGTCTGCGAGCTAAGTTCTCAGAAGCAGGTCCTAAAGGTCCTCTTTGGGAGGCCATTGCAAATGGGATGGCCCAAAAAGGTTACCCGAGCAGAACTGCAAAGAGGTGCAAGGAGAAATGGGAGAACATCAATAAATACTTCAAAAGAGCTAAAGAGAGCAACAAGAAGCGGCCAGAGAACTCAAAGACCTGCCCGTACTTTCATGAACTGGATGCTCTGTACAGCAGAAAGAGCTCGAGCCAAGTACACCATGGGCCTATGGAGCGCGTGCAAGGTGATAACATTAATATCTATCAGCAACCCATAGCCAATTCAGGTGAGGGACTTGCCAACTGCAATTATGAGGAACAGCCCAACACAATATCCAACAGTATACCTGCTGATCAACCAGGAACCTCGGGTGGAGAGGTATTAGCCTCCAGCGATTCTAACAATCACATTATAGGCAGTGCTAATGCTACCATGGCGGGTGTAAACGCGAGTAATGGGTTTATGCACAATGTGGTACCCATGCAATTGGCAGTAGAGGCGTATCAAGGTCTTGATGCATCAAACGCCTCAGCTCATACACCTGGTCACAGATTTCCTGTGGAAGTTGGGCCAAGCATGCACCAGCGTTTATCCATCACAGAAAACCATCAGGATAAACAAGCTGCTGAGATATCAACAACGAGCAGGGAGCTTGAGAAGGCACAAACTATGGCTCCACAGTTTCAAGTGCAATGAGGGATTCTGTTGCTGTACTGTCGTACTCAATTGTCCTGTATGATCATCTTGCCGCAAAATCAAGCAGCCATATTTGACGACATTTTAACAATCCGTATCAGTGTACCCACTACTGAAGTGGATTGGGAGGACTCAGATGCATATCTGAAGGAAGCAGCATGGTCATAACGGATTCTAATGACAGCCTGTACTTGATAGTCTCAGGGATGATCAATTATTTGAAGGTGCAGAGGGAACACATTGATGATCCTAATCAGATCCTTTCTTGGATTGCGTGTGTTGGTCTAAGGCTTTTTCCTTCTAACTTGCAGAAGTATTTAATGTGTACTCTATACACCAACGGCTGATGACTTGCATTTGATTTTCAGCAAGAGTGATCCTACAGGAATACAATCGAAGAAATTCTTTGATTTTTATTTGTATGAAATTGGGTACCGAGTTTTGTCTATCCATATTCTCCTAGGGGTCATGGCTCACTAGATTTATGGTTCTCATAAGGTTCTTGTCTATAGGCAGAATCAATATTTGGTTCTTTGCATCTGTTAGATTTATTTGAATCGCTGTTGGCTTGAGTGAATGTTGTGCATGCTTTATGGTGATTTTCCTTTGGAGTGACGCGACATCCTCCCGGCGTATCACCAAGCTGAAATTACAGATCTCGGCAGTATGTGTTAAAAAGAAGCACGATCGATAATGGAGAAGTTATATATACTAATCTTAACAAAGATCTGCTGACTGTTCTGGGTTTAACACGATCCCGCGAAATCCAGACAGGATTTTGGAGAGCTTCAGAAGTTCAATGCCTTACAGGAAAAATGCAAGGGAAATTGGTTTCTTTCTAGAAATGCACATTTCGTGATTGCGAATGCAAACTTTTTAGTTCTTAAACCAAAGGATAAGTTTATGTACGACTCTTAGTGCTGCACAGGGGCCTCTTAAGCTGTCATGCTTGCAAAATTTGCTTCGATTTAGTATTCAGTTCGAAAAATCGTACCTTTTTGAAAGGAAAACCTATTTTACGAGATTAACTTCTTGTTTTTATCGTAAAATTTAGTAGAGATCAAGGTTGTTTCGTAGTACCATTATCACTGCTATCATCATCACCGCCGCGACCACCACTTTTACTAACAAGATTATCATCTTCATCATCATCATCATCATTATAGCATTGCTGTTGTCATGTTTTGAAGACAACATGGTTATGGATGGATGCACGAACCAGCTATTTCTTCGGCATGATAAGAGTTATAGTGGCTTTTTTTTATTTATGATTAACGAATACGGGGACTGATCTAATATTAAAATGTTTGAAGTTCCTCTTCTGGGAGATCTTTGAATTGACAGGTCTAATGTTTTCCATAAGAATCTATGCTGCGAGTAAAGTCGTGAAAATTTCCATTAACATATAGTGCAGATTACGGCTTACTAATGATATCAGTAATATCATCTTTTAAAGATAAAATACTTCTTCACGGCTAGATACCCGAATCAACTTTTTCATCGGCTCTTATCAGTGATGCTGATTAATCTTATGACAGATGCAGATGAAGATGAATGATGCCGATTAATCTTATGACAAATGCAGATGCAGAGTACAGATATAAAGCGTCAATTTTGATTTATGAACACCATTTCTTATTAATGATCTCGGAAATGGCGATGGGGAAATTCTCCGAAATGAGAGGGCTCATGCTTTTGGCAAGAAACCCATGCTGCGGAAAAGCTTTACTACATCCACTTTCTATAGATAAAATACTCGTTAATGGCCGAATCTCTGAATTAGCTGATTGGTTTGCACTCGTGGCTAGTGTTGGCTGATGTCCAGAGAGTGCATTTGCAGAATACAGATATGAAGTGACATTTTTTCTATCTACGATCAACGAAACTATCAAATATGATTGAGTCTTCATATGTACTAAGGACTTGCAAGTTTGAGAGACTTGATTAACCTCTGCGTGATTATCATGTCCAAGGCCGGAACTCCTAAAATCTTGTCGTGAATTACCTTTTAGTCCAATCCAGCAGACGTTCAGGCTATCATACGTGTAGACTCTCATGTAGCTCTACAGAGACTGGTTAAGGAATGCTATTTTATAATGTTGAGGGAGCGAACTTGTTTTTGCTTTGTAACGTGATAGGCATAGCTTTGGTTTTTCTATTCATTAAGGCTAATTTCTGAATCTAGTTTGCATTGTATATTGGTTGATATTCGATTATTCATGATCGTGTACTATTATCTCTCCGGCTACATATTTTTGATCAATTTATCCTGTATTCATATTCCTGAAAATTACATTTTATATTGAATATGTGTATGAATAGACGAAATATTAATTGAAGTGATATCAATTTGATTACTACACAGAAGACGGAAGCATAACCTAGTGTTGATGAATAGATTTATGGGTACCATAAATTACTTTCTGAAGTGTTCGTCATCTATCTTCACTTGATTCTTACCTTTCTTCACGCCTCAGCTTCCCTTATTCTACTGATTTTCCTTGTGGTCAACTCTAGATTTCTGTACCTCTTGTTGTTAGTAGAATCGTGTTTAGGGCCTTTTTAATATGCGGCGTTGGTGGTCATCTTTGATTATCCCCTTTCACATTGGTGTTGCCCTTAGTGTTGTATGAATAAGAGTATTATAACCCTAATAACTTTGGGATTGATCTTGGATTTCGGCCTGAACATGCTAAGAAAGTACATGCTATCATTTATTTTTAATTACTTCATCCATGATCATTCTCTTGAGGATCATTGCACTCTTGATAAGATTCCCGAGACAGGTAACAAATATATGTTGTTTGTTAGAAGTGTGGTTTTTTGGATGCTCTTACAATTGCTTCATGGTTTTCTTGTCCTTAAGCACATATTGATTGGAAAAATGTGCAAATAACAAGGTACGATGCTCATATCTTAACAAGTTTGTAATGATGTTTTCTCCGGAATCTTCTTTCTAATTACTCCATATTCTTGGTTTTGTTGAGAAGGAACAATTGCATAGAGGTGTGTTGAGCTTGAAACATTGGATCTGCAAAGGGAATTTAAAATTGCATGAGAATGATGGGAAGATTTCAGATATCTATTATTGTCCTATGAACATGGTATTATAGTTGATTTCTATGCAGTCACTCATTTTATAGGAGAGCTTTAACACGATGGAACGACATCCATCTCCTTGATTGTATATATTTCTGCATGCATCTTTTTGTTCCATGTATTTCTGCATCTTTGAGAGAGAGAGAGGTCTACAAAGTATTTCCAGGTCAATATGGGTGCGAGAGAGGTCTACAAAGTATTTCCAGGTCCCCACCCTCAGATAACATCATCAATAGATAGTTAAACCTACAAAGGGATATCGCATAATTTTGTTTAACCAAAGGAATTTTGGCGGTAGCCTACTCTCTGGACTTATATTAATTAAAAGAAAAGTACAAGTGAAGAAAACTAGTGGCCACGGGATCCCCAAGTTCGGCCATAGCTTACTTTCCCAGACTTGTATTAATTAAAAGAAAAGTGCAAGTGAAGGGGAGTAGTGCCCACGAACCCCCCGAATCTCACAGAGCAGGACCAATGCCCACAGGAACCCCCCGAATCCCACAGAGCAGGGATATCGCATATTGTGTTTTAGGACATCAGCTCGTATCATTGTTATGAAATTCTCGTGTTAGGTTTCAAAAGAGTCTCCTCTTTTTTTAAACAGAGTTCAAATTCGAAGGGCGTCCATGTCTTATGGGTCTATAGTATGAAGCTTAGCTCTTTTATTCTTGAGCATTGACACATAATC
>CM035422.1:132158457-132263457 GCA_020310875.1 Ceratopteris richardii | reverse complement strand
GCTACTAGAGAATTATAGGTACATCCTATCAAGTCGAAGGATGAGGTATTCCCAACTTTTAGAAAATGCCATGCTTTATTTGAGATTGAAGAAGGAACTAAGCTCAAGTCTTTATGTTCAGATAATGGAGGTGAGTATACCTCACATGAGTTCAACCTTTGTATCAATCTAGAAGAATTTAGAGAGAATTTGTTCCCAAAATTACTACCGGAAATATATATAAAAGATCGTTAGGCCAAGCAGGCTCGCCATAATAGTTATGTCCCATACCTTTAGCTAATTTTGCTCGCAGAACAAGATCGTTCAAATCAGGTTTCAACTCCTTATACCTGAGTACATAATGGCATAGTTGAGAGGATTAATGGAACTATTCATGATAGAGTAGTTTCTATGTTGCATGATGCAAACCTTTCACAAGGCTGGCAGTACTGATTGTAGCTCATGTGATTTACCTTTTACCTAGTACTCCCAAACATCTGAGAGTGGCACAAGAGTTATGCCACCATATTATAATCATCTTTGAGTTTTTGGGTGTGAAGTATATGTTCATATACCCAAGACTCTTAGAAAAATCTAGACTATAAGTCAAAGAAATGCATTTTTCTTGGATATGGTTGAGACGGTCAATTTGGATATCACTATGGGATCTTTAAACATATTCAATGATCGAAAGTAGTGATGTCATTTTCAATGATTCTAAGATGAATAAAAAGCCCATTAAGGAGAGTTTTTTGGGGATACTTGTGAGAAGAGAGTTTTTTGAGGATACTAGTCCTCCAAGTAGCATGTATAAGAATGCTACACATAGGGATGTTCAGGAGAATGTCCAATCAGATCAGTCTGTAAATATTCATGTTTAGCATGTCACGAGAAAGGAGATAAGGAAGAGAGCTCACACACACACACACACACACACACACACTCACACACTCATAATCAAAGATAAGCACACACACAGATTGAGGCAAGGAAGAATAATCTTCTTCTTCTTCTTCTTCTTCCTCTTCTTCTATTGCATAAAAGGAATGTATGAGAATGACCTAAAAAACATCAATACAACAAGTGCCATATATAAAGAAAAGTACATAAGGAAAATACTAATCTCTACGAATGAGTGATCTGGCAAGAAACAAATGTGTCATCACTCTCGGTAGATAAATCTAATAAAGCTCAGTGAAGTGTCCCTGACATATATTGATGTGACCAGTATACATGTCAGAGAAATGAAAAAGTGATACGTGTCATCTTGGATCATGAAATGTTGAGCTTGATATCGCAACACTCCCCCTCAAGCTCAACATCATGTCCTCTAATCCAAGCATCTTTCGAAACTCCTTTACCTTCTCTGCTCCAAGTGCTTTAGTGAAAATATCCGCTGCTAATACCTTCTCTCTGATGAAGTGATAATGTATCAATATGTGTTGTTCTAGCATGAAAAATAGGCTTCTGTGCTAGCTGCATGCTGTTAAGGTTATCACAATAGATGGTGATAGGCTTTTGCACTTCCACACCTGCACTCACATAATGTAGAGTGTGCCTCACAGCATCTAAATGTGGCTTCTTTAGAACCTACATAGATTGACTTTCAAGTCCAACATTGTAGCATAGATCAGTCCTTGTAATTGTGAGATATATCAAACTTCCCACAATTTTCCTGTACATAGTACCGTTTCCCAATGCTTCACCTGATGTAGTATTCAACTTCAAATTTTGATCTAATGGCATAGAGATTGGCTTAAAATCAGCCATACCATACTTTGAAGCATACTCGAGGCATATTGCCTTTGCGACATCCATATACCTATTTCTGTATGTATAAACTCAATGCCCAAGAAATAGCACAGCACACCAAGATTCTTCATGTCAAATTCTTGCATAACAAGTTGCTTTATCTCTTTAATGCTTTCTTCATTATCACCACCTAAAATCAAGTCATCAACATAAATATCCACAATTGTGATGCCCTTATCACACTTCCTTGCATATAGTGAATGATCTGCATCACACATAGAAAATCCAATGGTGGTTAAGTAATTAGAAATCCTTGCATGCCAAGCACGAGGGGCTTGTTTAAGCCCATACAAAGCCCTTTGCAACTTGCAAACATATTCTGGGTGCTTTGAATCTTCATATCCTTGTGGCTAGTCCATGTATACTTCTTCATGTAACTCACCATGTAGGAAATCATTCTTCACATCCATCTGATGCAAAGTCCATCCTTTTGCTATAGATAATGCAACAAGTGCTTTGGCAGTAGACATTTTAGCTACATGGCTGAATGTTTTCTCATAATCAATGCCATATGTATGTGCATATCCTTTTGCTACTAATCGTGCTTTATACATGCTTATGCTACCATCATCATTGTGCTTTACCTTGTAAACCCATTTGTAGCCTATGGGTTTCTTTCCTTGTGGGAATTTCCATGTTTTGTTCCCATAAAGTGCAGCCATCTCTTGATTCATAGCTTTCTCCCAATCTGCATTGCATCTTCAAAACAAGAAGATTCAACATCTTGTATTACCTTGGTCATGTACGTACAATGAGGAGCCCTATAACTGTCATACGAAAATCGTTGCATGGAATTCCGCATCCTCCTATATCTTCTTGGTCCTGGGTCACTTCTCCTTGTATCATCTGCATGTGCCTTTCTAACCCCTGGATTCTTCACAGAGGGCAATCCAAGTTCCTCATCAAGGCTCTTTTCTGAACTTCTAGAATCTCCATCAATGTATTCAAAACTTATAGATGTTTTACTACTAGTAGAAAAATTTTCTTTACCTTTCTTTGATGTAGTTGATGAATTTGCTAGAATTAAATTTCCACGTAGTCTTCCACTCCATGGATTTGAGTTGCAAGTATTTCTTTGCATCTGGTCCACTCAAAACTTGAGATTCTACACTTGATTTTTAGCATTTCCTTTGTCACTTGGTTCAAGATCAAGTCCATATTTGGCATCTGCATAGAAGCTTGACATTTCATCAAACACCACATCTCTGCTTACCTTCACCTGTCGTGTGAGTGGGTTATAACGTTTATACCCCTTTTGCTCAAGGGAGTACCCAATGAAGATACATTTTTCTACTTTTGGATCAAGCTTCATCATCAACTCATCTGGAACATGTATATATGCAATACAACTAAGTACTTTTATATGTGATAAATTTGACTTTTTACCTGTGAACTTCTCTTCAGGTGTAACTTGATGTAGAGCAACATTGAGAGTTCTATTCATGATATACAACAGTGTGCAGAACTTGTGCCCAATAACAATGATGCATATTCTTCTCAGCCATCAAGGCTCTTGCTATTTCTGCAATATGTCTATTTTTGCGTTCAACAATGTCATTCCACTGTGATGTGTACCTGCATGAAATCTATCGTCGAATTCCATGACTTTTAAGGAAGTTGTTGAACTCATTTGACATGTATTCATCTCCTTCATTAGACCTTAGTGTCTAAATATACTTTCGTGTCTGCTTCTTTGCCACAACCTTAAAATTTTGGAAGTGAATGTACACCTCACTCTTCTCTTTCATGAAATATACCCATACTTTTTGTGTATGATCATCAATGAAAGTAACATAAAACCTGCAACTACCCATAGATGTGGTCTTTGTAGGACCCCAAACATCTGTATGTACTATTTCTAGCACATTCTCACTAACATGCTTATCATGCGGAAATGATGATCTTGATTGTTTACCAAATTGACATGCTGCACATACTTTTTGCATCTCAGCAACCTTGAAATTTGGTAGTCCATTGACAATGTCCTTTGACTGCATCAATTTCAGCCTCTACAAATTTGCATGTCCAATTCGTTTGTGCCACATCTCTATATTAGCAATAACTCCTGATCAACATACTAGACATTACTGTTACACTTATGTGTTCCTCGAGTAGCTTTGATGTGAACCTTTTCCCTATACATGGGCACTTTTTACTCTAGTGCTGGCTAGAGGTTTTTTCCCCATGTTACCACATACTTGATTCTCTCATATGTGGTGGTACTTTGTACTTAGGGATATTATTCAGCTCTTACTTCAGTTCAGTTCATCGATCAAGAGAGAGAGCTATTCCAGCCATTGTCTTCTCCGTGTGTCTTGCTACGTTTGTGCTCCTTGTGTGTGCTTCTCGTGTGTCTCTCGCACTTCTACACACACCTACAGTGGTATCAGAGCAGGTTCAGCTTCTTCTCAAGTTTCGGTTTTTCGCGTCGCCACGCGTGCACACTTTAAGAGTGCAAATCGACTTCGAAGCATAGAAGTGTGAATTTCAGCAGCCCGGAAACATTTCCACTAGGCGCGCTAGGGTTCTACCCCCATTTCGAAGCCATTCGTGCAGTTAGAATCGCCATCAGAGTGACGGTTTGTGAGCTGTAAATTTCAGCACTCATTTCAGCTTTCGTCGAAGTGAAGATTTTGTCACATTCTTGTTCCTTAGTGAAATGGCGGCCAACAATGTCTTGTTTGGCATGCTTCAAGCTGAAGATAAGCTTGATGGGACCAACTATCCGATGTGGTCTTACATGATGAAGCATGTTCTTGTTGCAAAACAACTTTGGAACATAGTGGTAGATGTAGATCGAAGACCGGCAGGTGCTTCTACTTCATAGTCTACTGTCACAGATGGAGCTTCTTCTTCGAGTACAGTGGTTTCTCCTTCTCCACCTACATAGGAGCAGCTTAGATGGGATGGAAAAGATGCTCAAGCCCATGCTTTGATTGCGCTTTCAGTGAAGCATCATATAGTTCCACACATTCGGTCATGTTCTACATCAAGCCAGGCATGGGACACTCTTGCTTCTTTGTATGCCGTGCGTAATGAAGCACGTTTTGCATACTTGAGGAAGCAACTTGAGGATGTATGTATGGTTGGAAATGAGTCGGTGGATGTGTATGTGACATGCATCAAGGACTTGAAAGAGCAATTGGCAAACATAGATGAGATCATTCCGGATGCATCACTCATTTCTACATTGTTGAAAGGATTACTAGAATCTTTTCAAAGCTTTGCTACTACACTCCGTTTGGTTGCAGAAGGAAATCCTAATATGTATGCATTTGATGAGGTTGTGTCTCTTCTTTTGCAAGAAGAGCAATCTAGAGTGAATAGGAGTGGTTTGATTGAGGGAACGCAAGCACTTGCTATCTCACAAAAGGGGAAAAGCAAGTATGGTTCAGCTTTGGGTTCATCAAAACCAAAGCCTCAAGCTTCCTCTTCCACTCATTCCTCTAATGATGGTGATTTGCAAAAGAAGAAGAGATGCAAATACTGCCGGAAGGCTGGTCATACTATTGGTGAGTGTAAAAAGCTTGCTAAACGCAATGAAAAGAAGAAGGAATCGAGCATGTCTATTACTGAAAATTCAGCAAATGCAAAGAATGATGAAGCTAACATGGCTCAAGATTTTTGGGCATGTGTTGTTACATGTCATTATGATGCTTCTTTACATTCTAAATGTATGGTTGTGAGTGAGGCTGATTCGGATTGGTTCTTTGATAGTGGTGCTTCAAAGCACATAACATCATGCAAAAGATTTTTTGCCTCTTTGAAAGATGCACCTAAAGGAGGACATGTGGTGTGTGCAAACAATGCCTCTTATCCTATCATTGGAGTAGGAGAAATTGAGCTTACCGCTGCAAATGGAGGTGTGATTCTCTTGAAAAATGCATTGTATGTGCCCGGTATCAAGAAGAACTTAATTTCAGTTCCGTTGATTGCCAAAGCTGGACTTCATGTACACTTTGTTGATGATAAGTGTATGGTTCATGATTTCAGCAATGGCGATGTTATTGTGATGTCCGATACATGCTTTGGGTTCATCAAAACCAAAGCCTCAAGCTTCCTCTTCCACTCATTCCTCTAATGATGGTGATTTGCAAAAGAAGAAGAGATGCAAATACTGCCGGAGGGCTGGTCATACTATTGGTGAGTGTAGAAAGCTTGCTAAACGCAATGAAAAGAAGAAGGAATCGAGCATGTCTATTACTGAAAATTCAGCAAATGCAAAGAATGATGAAGCTAACATGGCTCAAGATTTTTGGGCATGTGTTGTTACATGTCATTATGATGCTTCTTTACATTCTAAATGTATGGTTGTGAGTGAGGCTGATTCGGATTGGTTCTTTGATAGTGGTGCTTCAAAGCACATATCATCATGCAAAAGATTTTTTGCCTCTTTGAAAGATGCACCTAAAGGAGGACATGTGGTGTGTGCAAACAATGCCTCTTATCCTATCATTGGAGTAGGAGAAATTGAGCTTACCGGCTGCAAATGGAGGTGTGATTCTCTTGAAAAATGCATTGTATGTGCCCAGTATCAAGAAGAACTTAATTTCAGTTCCGTTGATTGCCAAAGCTGGACTTCATGTACACTTTGTTGATGATAAGTGTATGGTTCATGATTTCAGCAATGGCGATGTTATTGTGATGTCCGGTACATTATGTAATGGTTTGTATCGCATGGATACATACAAGAGGGTTGCCTCAAATGCCTTAGTTGCTCATACTTCTTCCATGGCTGAAATGGAGCTTTGGCATGCTCGTTTTGGTCATTTAAACTTCAATAGTTTGCTTTACTTGCAAAAGAACGACATGGTTATTGGCTCGCCTACACTTGAGTCCATTGAAAAGCATGCATGTGAAGGTTGCATTCTTGGAAAAATGCATCGTTCTTCTTTTCCAAAAGATAATCACACACACACTACAAGAAAATTGCAACTTGTTCATAGTGATGTATGTGGTCCAGCCAAGACTCCATCTTTTGGGAAGCATGTATATTTTGTTACCTTCATTGATGATGCTACTCGCCATACATGGGTGTATCCTATGAAAGCAAAGAATGAGGTATTTTCTTGCTTCAAAGCATTTTTAGCTATGGTTGAAATTTTTTCTTCACAAAAGCTTTTGATTCTACACACGGATCGTGGTGGTGAGTACATGTCACATGAGTTTAATGCTTTTCTTCGTGAAAGAGGTATTTCACACCAATGTACGGTGCCATATACACATCAACAAAATGGTGTTGCCGAGCGTAAAAATAGAACTCTACTTGAAATGGCATGATGTATGGTTAAAGGAAAGCATCTTCCTCATAAGTTTTGGATGGAAGCGGTCATGTGTGCAAATTATGTGTTGAATCGCTGCCCTACAGAAACATTGAGAGTCATCACTCCTTATGAGGCTTGGAATGGTCATAAGCCTATAGTTAGTCATATGCGTGTGTTTGGTTGTTTGGCATATGCTCTTGTGCCATCATAACAACGTCACAAACTTGATGACAAGGCAAAGAAATGTATATTTGTTGGTTATAGTGCTAAAATTAAGGGATATCGGTTGTACCATCCATTGACGAACACAATTATTGTGAGTCGAGATGTGGTATTTGCTGAAAATTCAGTTTTCCCTCTACTTGAATGCAAAAAATTGCCAACCGTTAGCTCACAAGATTTGTTCGATACACTCATGCCTTTGTTCCAAAATGGTGCGGTTGACTATGGCGATGTAGACCAGCCAACTGAGGTTCAAAGGGCTGAAAAATTCCAGCCAAATAGAGCTGAAAATGCAAAGAATTTGCAACCAAACATGGCTGAAAAAATTCAGCCAAAAATTGTCAAAACTGTTGGAAATTTCCAGCCACATATGGCTGAACATTTGCGTCAAAATATGGCTGAAAGTGAGCATGAAATTCAGCCCACGCATGATGTACATATTGAAGATGTATTACATAATGAACGCATGTCTATCAAGAGTGCACAATCTATGCCAAAGTGGCTGAAACAAACTTTGCAGGACATCAAATTGAGTGCACCTTTACTTGGTAGAACAAGATCAAGCTCTCACCATGCATCAAGTAATTTTGTGGATTATTCTCTTATTGCTACAGCATGTAATGAAGCGCCACTTTCTTTTGAAGATGCATGTGATGATCCACAATGGATGAGTGCTATGCAATCAGAAATGGATTCCATACATAGGAATGGTACTTGGGAGTTATGTGAATTGCCAAAAGGAAAGAATGCCATTGGTACAAAGTGGGTTTATAACATTAAGAGAAAATCTGATGGTAGCATTGATCGCTACAAAGCTAGATTGGTTGCCAAAGGATATGCGCAACAATATGGCATTGACTATGAGGAAACTTTTGCACATACTTCACGCATGACTACCATTCGTACCGTGGTTGCATTGGCTGCCCATCGAGGTTGGAAAGTGCATCAGTTGGATATAAAAACAGCCTTCTTGAATGGTGATTTGCAAGAAGAGGTTTATGTGAAGCAACCTCCTGGATTTGCTATGAAAGGGAAAGAGCATATGGTTTGTCGCTTGCATAAAGCCTTGTATGGTCTCAAGCAAGCTCCACGTGCATGGTATGACAAAATACATAAGCACTTGATTGCTCTTGGCTTCACATGTAGTCCGATTGAAAGCACACTCTATGTACGCAAAAATGGGGCTCATCTTATAGTGCTTGTTCTTTATGTCGATGACATACTCTTGACTGGGGCATGTGATGCAAAACTTGACATTCTTATGGCTGATTTGCAGCATACTTTTGATGTCACTTATCTTGGTCTTTTGAGCTACTATCTTGGCATCCAGTTTGTATCCGTTGAGGGGGGAATTGTTATGCATCAAGCAAAGTATGTTAAAAAACTACTTCAGTGTTTTGACTTTGAGGATTGCAAGCCAGTTTCCACACCAGTTGAGATAGGATTCAGGTTCTCAATTGAGGATTCCAGTGATGCATTTGACACTTCTCTTTATCAGCAGGTTGTGGGATGTCATATATATGCATGCAACACAAGGTTAGATATACAGTATGCAGTTTCCCAGTTGAGTCGATTCATGCATAGCCCTGTCACTAAGCATTGGCAAGCGGTGAAACGTGTGTTTAGATATCTCCGAGGCACTTTGAGCTTATGTCTCTTTTATGGCAGAGATATTCAGCCATGCTTGCATGCTTTTACAGATAGTGATTGGGCTGGTTGTTATGATACTCGCATATCCACTAGTGGTAATTGCTTTTTCCTTGGAGACTCATGCATATCTTGGTTGAGTAAGAAGCAAAATACAGTGGCGACATCGAGTTGTGAAGCTGAGTACAGGGCAATTTTCACAGCTACAGTGGAGTGTATATGGCTGAGACGCCTATTGATGGATCTTTGCATGGAGATTGATGCTGCTACACATATTCTTACTGATAGTCACAGTGCTTTGGCTGTTGCACGAAATCCAGTGTTTCATGCACGGACCAAATATATTGAGATGCATTACCACTATGTGAGAGAGCGCCTTCATGCAGGAGATATTGATTTGGTATATGTGCCTACACAAGATAATGTGGCACACATATTCACCAAAGCTCTTCCACGCGAAAAGTTTGAAGCTTTTCGCAAATCTTTAGGCTTGTTACCTTGTGGGGGCTGATCTGTCACTTCCTGTATGTGTTCACATCATTTGCTCCAGGGGGGTTTGTTACACTTGTGTGTTCCTCGAGTAGCTTTGATGTGAACCTTTTCCCTATACATGGGCACTTTTTACTCTAGTGCTGGCTAGAGGTTTTTTCCCCATGTTACCATATACTTGATTCTCTCATATGTGGTGGTACTTTGTACTTAGGGATATAATTCAACTCTTACTTCAGTTCAGTTCATCGATCAAGAGAGAGAGCTATTCCAGCCATCGTCTTCTCCGTGTGTCTTGCTACGTTTGTGATCCTTGTGTGTGCTTCTTGTGTGTCTCTCGCACTTCTACATACACCCAACAATTACCATTCGATTTTGAAACATCTATAGACATTGTATTAATCATGTGATGTTGGACCATGAACAACTTCTGAGAATCATCTACACTTGTGGATGCATAGTTGTTTTGTTTCCTTCTGTTATTTTGATTCTTCAACCTGCAATCACATTCAAAATGTCAAGGTTTACCACAATTCTAGCATCCTTTACTGTCATTACCCGAATCATTTCTTTGAAAATTTTTGTGGCCTCTTTGGCTCCTGCATGATTTTGTTATTGACCTTGGTATCGATTATTGTGTCCTATTCCTCTTTCAAAACCTCTCCCTCTGCCTCCTCCTCTGCCAAAATAGAAAGCACCACATCAGAAAAATTTGAAATATTTTCCCTGGTTTGAATACATGTTCTGAACTGCTTATATGCAGCTCTTAAACCATGAAAGCCCACTTCCACCTTATCATCATCATCTATGTTCATGCCAATAGATGCAAGTGACTCACATATGCTTTTGATTTTTAGGGTGTAGTCACTTACTGACATGCCCTTTTTCTCCAATGTATGCAAGTTGTTCTTGAGTTGCAATTTCCATGCCTTTGTATTGGTCTCATACAATGTGACCAAGCTATTCCATGTCTCTTTTGGAGTCTTGGCATCCTATATGTGCCCAATCATGCTATCATGTATGCTAACATATAGCCAATACATTACCTTTTGTGCTCCTTGATTCCGTTCCTCATATGCTCTTAACTAGTTCACAATCAGATTCCTCTCTAGTAACTGCATAGCATTTTCATTCTCTCCTTCGATGTACTTCCAATAGCCTTTTCCTATGAAGAAATTTTTCATTATGAATCTCCAAGCATGTAAGTTGTTGTTGTCCAACTTATCGCTCATAAGAAGACTCATTCCATCTGCATTTTCCATTTCTGCAGCAATTCACAACATGCAAAAATACTACGAGCAGCACTTCTGCTTGAACACTGTCGCACTTTCACATGATAGTTCAATCTCAAAAAAACACATTTTTTGTGTATCAAAAATACAAATATTGCTCAAAATTCTATATATGGAATATATAAGTGTTGCCAAATAGGACGCAAGTTAAAGTTTTTCAAACTAACCTAGTTTTTTTGTGGCCCCACCTTGCGGGCTGGAAACGGAGGTCGAGATGGCTCTGAAAGAGAAATCTAACAAAAACAAGTGACCTAAAGGGATAACTCACAAAAATATTTTGAGGCCTTCTACCTTCATGCCAATTTTTGTAGCAATGTAAGGTCATTTGTGAATGACACTTTCTCCACGCCTTCTTGCATACTCTTCACCGCCGGCCTTCTCCACGAGCTCTCTCTACAGCCACACTGGCTCTGATACCATGTCACGAGGAAGGAGATAAGGAAGAGAGCTCATACACACACACACTCTCTCACAATCAAAGAGAAGCACACACATAGATTGATGCAAGGAAGAATACTCTTCTTCTTCTTCTTCTATTACATAAAAGGAATGCACAAGAATGAGCTAAAAAACAACAATACAACAGTGTCATATATAAAGAAAAGTATATAAGGAAAATCCTAATGTTCGCGAATGAGTGAGCTAGCAAGAAACAAATGTACCATCACTCTCGGTAGATAAATCTAGTAAAGGTCAATGAGGTGTCCCTGACATATATCGGCGTGACCACTATACATGTCAGAGAAATTAAAAAGTGATGTGTCATCCTGGATCATCACATGTTGAGCTTGATATCTCAACACATCGATCATTGAGAGGTTCTGCACATGTCTTGCCAAATATGTTCCAAGTTTGGATTTTGTTATGCTAATAAATGTTAGTGAGCCTTCTTGCTACAAAGAGGTTATGCACACAAAGGAATATGCCAAGTGGGAGCGTGCCATGAAGAGTGAATTGGCTTCTACTCACAAGAATGGTACTTGATTTGATACCTTTGCCAAAGGGTAGGAAAGCTTTAGTATGTAAATTGGTATATACCTTCAAATTCATTTTGAATGTTCAAAGTATAAAGCATGACTGGTTGCAAAGATTTTTAAGCATCAACATGGTGTTGATTTTGAGGAAATCTTCTCTTTAGTAGTCAAGATGTCTACAATGCACATGTTGCTTGGATTCATTGCAATTGAGGACTTAGATTTGGTCTAGATGGATGCGAAAATTGCTTTCTTGACTGGAGATCTTATAGAAGATATCAGTATAGAACAACCAAGAGGTTGTGTAGTTCCTGGCAAAGAGTGTTTCATTTTAAGCTAAAGAAGAGCTTATATGGACTTAAATAGTCCCCAATGCAATGGTACCAGAATTTTAATACTATTGTGAATTCTTAAGTCTATTCTCAAAGCAATGAGTATCATTATCTCTACACTAAGAGATGCTTAGATGGTAGCTTGATATGCTTGAGATTTATGTCAACGATATGTTGACTATTGGGAAGTCCTCTAATGACTTATCATTGCTCAAGAAGAAGTTGAGTGAGACATTTGATATGAAGGATTTGGGGGATGCCAAACATATTCTTGGCATGCATATTAGTTGTGATAGGAGTAACAAATACCTATATTTGTCTCAAATGAGTACATATCCAAAGTACTTGAGAGGTTCAATATGCAAGGTGGAAAGGCATAGAGTACACCTTTACCTACATTTGCTAAACCTCCATTTTGAAAAATATAAAAAAATATTAAAAAAATAAATTGAACAAAAATAAAAAATAGATGCTTGTCAAACCTCCATTTATATAATAAAAGTTGAGCAAGGATGATTGCCCCAAATCAAACAAAAGTTCATGATCAAAATTCCTTATTAGTCTTTTGTTGGTAGTCTCATGTATGCTATGGTACCTATGAGACCAGAAATTGCATTTGTAGTGGGAGTTATGAGTAGATATATGTCTACTCCTAAAAAGAAGAATTGGGAAATGTTGAAGATGATTTTGGGATATCTTAGTGGCTCTAAGGACAAGTGTCTATGCTTGGATAGAGGAGAGACATCAATTATTTTTTACATAGATTTTGATTATGTTGGTTGTGAAGATAATCAGAAGTCTACATTATGGTACATGTTTTCACTTGGTTGGAAGTTCTATCGTTTGGAGATCTCATCTTTAAGAATGTACATTTTTTCCACTCCAAAAGTAGAGTATGTTGAACCGGATAAGGCATGTAACAAAGAATTGTGGCTTTCTCCTCTTTCTTGTGATATGGGTCTACCGCAACGTGTGCCTCGTTTGCTTAGTGATTGTTAGAATGACATTGCTTTGGATAAGAATCCAATCTATCATGCAAAGACCAAGCACATTGAGATGAGATACCACTTTATTAGAGACTACTTAGCCATGGAGCACAGAATCCTTGAGTGTTGGAGCAAGACAATCAACAATTGGTCATTATATGAAGCTTAGAAATGAAGATGTGAAGAAAAGATTGAAGTCTAACTTCATGAAGTAAAGTGAAGGTTCAGGAAGAAAAGTTCTATAAACATATGTACATTAGTTTTGTAAATACTTCAAAAATACTTGAAGTAATGATGAGCCAATACTCATATATATATATATATATATGTGTGTGTGTGTGTGTGTGTGTATATATATATATATATATATATATATATATATATATATATATATATATATATATATATATATATATATATATATATATATATATATATATATATATATACGTGTATATGGTTGTTTTAGATACAAGAGATGAAATATAGATGATATAGAGAAGAATAGATTATGAGTATTGTGTGTATCATCCATCAAATATATGATCAGTTGAATAGAAAGAATGTTCAGAGAATTGCGCGTCGATCTTTTCTCCATTTCTCCTTCTGTGTTTGATTATATCACAAATCCTTTTGTAGACATCTAAATCCATAGTTAATCTATCTATGGTTAAAGTTTAAGAGCCTAATTGCAAATAGGCTGAGAGAATTTTGTGTAGGAACATCTATATGTGAGAAAGTGTTGAGTGTCTTCTGAAACAGGCGCAATCTCGATGATCAAAGAATTGATCAAATCTCAGTGCACAGTGTAGAGTTTTGACACAAATGAGATGTCAAAATCTAAGTTGGAAGGTAAACCATCTATGTTTAAACGGATTCTAGTTTGGGAGAGCTATGTGTTAGAAGTTGCAGGTGTCAAAGTCAACTCTACAAGAAGGCAGTTTCAGACATAGGTAGATTGTTTGGATCATTTCTCATAATCTAATTAAGCTTTTTAAGTGTTTTAACTTGGAGGAGGTGCGCAAACTTTAGGTGACACATTCTACAAAGTTTCATCAGAAACTTTACACAATTGATTAGCTAATGGGTGAGTAATGTGCAGTAGACTTTCCTGTGAAGTGACTTTCTTCACAGTTAGCTAAAGTCTTGATAGTTTGGTACTTGTCTTCCAAAATTGGTTGAAGTTTAAAGTCATTCTTGATATAGATGTGGTATAACATCAAGGATAGCTTGTTCTTTTGGAGATTAACACTCTCCATCAGTGGTATCAGAGCAGGATTATCAGATTTACGATTGCTACAGATATACAAATTTCAAACCTTGAAGATTCAGAAAGATAGTGTGAAAGAAAAACTGAAGGGAGACACATAAAGGAAATCAAAAGGATCCGAAGGAGAAAATTTTAAAGCTAAGGTACAGTCATTCCTTATAAGGATTAAAGATTTGATAGTATAGCTGAAGAAAGGATGCGAGATAGTCTCCAAATTGAGAAGTTGGATAGAGAGAACTATCGAGCTTGGTCTATGAGAATGGAAGCTCATCTCATGAGCAAAGATCTGATGGGATACAACACAAGAGAGGAAGAAAAGCCAAAGTTTAAAAATCCGAGTGTTCCAACTAGGGAGGAGCTTGTAGATATAAAGATTTGGATGAAGAAGGATGCTCAAGCAAGGAGCATAATCTACATGGCAGTGAATGATTATTTGCTTCCTCATATCAAAGGACTTGAAAGTGCAAGTGACATATGGAATGCTTTGGAAGAGCATTTTCAGAATACAACCAAATCAAGGAAAGCTTCATTATGGGCAAAGTTTACTACATTCAAGAAGAAGACTTCACAATCAATATCTGATTATGTGACAAAGATGAAAGACATTGTTGATTCTTTAGGTGCATTTGATGAAGATATTGAAGAAGATAAGTTGGTAAGACAATTTCTCACAGGGCTAAGAGGAGATGAGAAGTGGAAGCCTTTTATATTGTCTACAGAACTTTCATTAGATCATTACACTCCTGATTTGAATCAATTGTTAGGACATATGCTAACATTTGAGAATGATATCAAAGGAGATGTTGATAAGAGTGCAGGTCATGCAATGTATTCTAAAGACAAGAAGAAAGCTAGCAAAGGAAAGCAACAATCTGTTGAAGATGAAGGTACTCCAAGTCAAGCAAACTTCCTAAGAGGAAGAGGAAGTGGCAGAAGTAGAGGAAGAGGCAGAAATAACAAAGATAATATTAGAGCTTGTTGGATATGTGGTAAGACCAATCATCTATCTCATGATTGTTGGCATAATAATCAAAGCAATGGTAATTTTAATCACAACTTTAATCAAAGAGGAAGAGGTGGCAGATATCAGAGAGGAAACTTCAGAGGTAGAGGTGGTAGGAATTTGTTTGGAAGAAGTGGAGGAAGAAACTTCCAAAATCAATCCTATAATAACACTTACTATAATTATGTATCAGATCAGAAATAAGATTCAACTCTTATTATGAATGCAAAATGTGAAGCTTCACATGAAGACATGAGAGTATTTTATATTGACTCAGGATGTAGCAATCTTTTGAGTGGAAACATTGCTTCAATGACTGGTCTAGATCATAAGGCAATCAATGACACAGTTCAAACAATTGACAATACAAAGCACAAAGTGAAGTCAATTCGTTCAGTTAAAGCCAAAGATGGAGGTACTCTCTTGAGTAAGGTTTTGTTTGTTCCTACAATTCCAAAGAATTTGATTAGTGTAGGAACAAGTGTGGAAAAAGGATATGAGGTAAGGTTCACTAATGATGGAGTTTATGTTGAAGACCCTAGTCAAGGGTATAAACAAATTGTTAGAGGAAAGAAGGAAGGAAGGCTCTTCACATTAAAGATACAAGGTAATATTGGACATGCTATGTTCACATATGGAGAGCAAAAGGTGTCTGGATTGGATCTTTGGCATAAAAGACTTGGACACTTTAATGAAAGAGGTATCAAAGAAATGATTAATAATGGTTCAGTACTTGGATTACCTAATGTTGCAGGTCAACATATGACATACAGATGTGAGACATGTCAATTAGGTAAGGCTCACAAGCAATCTTATTCTAAGCATGGTTTTATGTATTCAGAAAGACTTGAATTGGTACATATAGATGTGTGGGGTCCTTCAAAGGACTTTAGTATAAATGGTTCAAGATATTATGTCATATATGTTGATGATGCTACTAGGTGGATCACAATTTATGTGATCAAAGACAAGTCAAAAGTGTTTAGTACATTCAAACACTATCATGCATATGTAGAAAGAATTACAGGACAAAAATTGAAGAGGTTAAGATCACGTGGAGGGGGAGAGTATTTCTCAAATGAATTCAGTGATTATTTGTGGAATGCAGGTATAAAGAGAGAGGTTACTTGCAGGTACTCTCCTCAATAAAATGGGGTAGCAAAGAGAAGAAACAGAACTCTTGTTGAGTTTGCAAGATCAATGATGAAGGAGAAAAATTATCCTAATTATTTGTGGGCTGAGGCTATAAACAAAGCCACATATTTGGTCAATAGGTTACCATGTAAAGCTTTGCAGGGTATGACACCATATGAATCTTGGTGGGGTAAGAGACCTACATTGGATCATTGTAAAATATTTGGATGTTTGGCATATGCATATGTGCCATCTCAATTGAGGCATAAATTGGAACCTAAAGCAGAGAAGTATGTATTCATTGGCTATGATGACAAGAAGATGGGTTATAGGTTGTGGAGTCCATCCACAAAGCAATTCCTTGTGTCTAAGGATGTTACATTTGATGAGCAAGGTACTTGGTATGCAGGTACACTTAATGTTCATGGAGGTGATGAAGATATTTTAAATTAGAAGAAAGGTAAAACAAGCGTTCAAATATATGATGAAGAAGAGAGTAATGAAAGACAAGTTGAAGTAGAAGAAAGGCCAATGTTTGATCCAGAATATGATGAACGAGAAACTTCAAGAAGTGGAGAACTCAGAAGGTCATCTAGGCACAAATGGCAACCTACAAGGTATAGCTATGATACTTCATTCTTGACTACTAAAGATTATGCTTATATGTTAAAAGCAGAAAAAGATCCATCCACATATGATGAAGCAAAAGGAAAGAAGAATTGGGAAAAAGCTATGCAGGAAGAATATGATGCATTAATGGAAAATGAGACATTGGATTTGGTTCCTACACCAAATAGTCAGAAGATCATTGGATGTAAATGGGTTTACAAAACAAAAAGGTTTGCATATGGAAGTGTATCTAGGTACAAACCCAGGCTTGTTGTAAAGGGATATGCAGAGACATATGGTGTGGACTATGATGAAACTTATAGTCTTGTTGCAAAGATGACAACCATAAGGACTCTCATAGCAATTGCTGCTTGCAAAGGTTGGAAATTATCTCAATTAGATGTGAAGAATGCATTTTTGAATGGTTATATTTCAGATGAAGTCTACATGGAACAACCAGATGGTTTCAAAGATCAAGTGTATCCAAATCATGTGTGTAAGCTCAATAGAGCTTTGTATGGTTTGAAGCAAGCCCCAAGGGCATGGAGTTATAGGCTTGTAAAGTTCTTGAAGGAACTTGGATTTCAAGCATCAAAGGCAGATAGTAGCTTGCTAGTCAAAGCAAGTGAGAATGGATTTATTTATGTGTGTATTTATGTTGATGACATAATACTTACAGGAACAGATGACAAAGGTATACACATGATTAAGAAACAGATGGAGAAGGAATTAAAAATCAGTGATTTGGGAAATTGGTCATTCTTTTCGGGAATGGAGATTTCATATACTCGGCATGGAGTATATGTAACTCAAGAAAGATATCTGAAAAATTTGCTAACCAAATTTAAAATGGAAGATTACATGATAGCACCAACTCCAATGGAGG
Organism: Ceratopteris richardii; assembly: GCA_020310875.1. NCBI lineage: Eukaryota > Viridiplantae > Streptophyta > Polypodiopsida > Polypodiales > Pteridaceae > Ceratopteris > Ceratopteris richardii. The sequence continues at coordinate 132,245,558 of CM035422.1, read as the reverse complement.
TGAATCATAGATTGAGTAGATATGGAGGAGAAGAATTCAAAGATATGAAGCTTTATCAGAGTTTGGTGGGTAGCTTGATTTATGCTACATTAACAAGGCCTGATTTATCATATGGAGTTGGAGTTCTATCTCAATTCATGCATTGTCCTAGAAAGGAACATTGGATTGCAGGACAAAGAGTACTTAGGTACATCAAGGGCACACTTAAAGAAGGTTTGTACTATGGATTTACTTCAGATACAAGAGTCAAAATATACAGTGATGCAGATTGGGCAGGTGATTCTGATGATAGAAGATCAACACATGGATACTTGTGTTATGTGGAAGATAAGCTAATTTCATGGTGCTCTAAGAAGCAACATACAGTTGCTTTATCATCTACAGAAGCAGAATACAAAGGCATGGTAGAAGCTACAAAGGAACTAATATGGTTAAAGGCTCTTATGAAGAGTTTTGATATTGTTCAGAGTATTCCTATCATTTGTGGAGACAATATGAGTTCTTTATATTTGGCAGCAAATCCTGTATTCCATGCTAGAACTAAACATATTGAGATTCAATATCAATTTTTGAGAGAGAAGGTGGTTGATGAAGAAATAGAAGTTATACATACTCCTACAAAAGATCAACTTGCAGATATGATGACAAAGAGCTTGGATGGAATAAAATTGCAGAGGTTTAAAGATATGGAAGGAATAAAGAAGATGCAGGTAATCACAATTGATGATTGAGGGGGAGCTGTTGGAGCAAGACAATCAACAATTGGTGATTATATGAAGCTTAGAAAGGAAGATATGAAGAAAAGATTGAAGTCTAACTTTATGAAGTAAAGTGAAGGTTCAGGAAGAAAAGTTCTATAAACATATGTACATTAGTTTTGTAAATACTTCAAAATACTTGAAGTAATGACGAATCAATACTCATATGTGTGTGTGTATATATATATATATATATATATATATATATATATATATATATATATATATATATATATATATATATATATATATATATATATATATATATATATATATATATATATATATATATAAGCATGTGTATATGGTCGTATTAGATACGAGAGATGAATTATAGATGAGATAGAGAAGAATAGATTATGGGTATTGTGTGTATCATCCATCAGATGTATGATGAGTTGAATAGAAAGAATGTTCAAAGAAATGCATGTTGATCTTTTCTCCATTTCTCCTTTTGCGTTTGATTATATCAGAAATCCTTTTGTAGACATCTAAATCCATAGCTAATCTATCTATGGTTAAAGTTTAAGAGTCTAATTGCAAACAGGCTGAGAGAATTGTGTGTAGGAACATCTATACATGAGAAAGTGTTGAGTGTCTTCTGAAACAGGTGCAATCTCGATGATCAAAGAATTGATCAGATCTCATTGCACAGTGTAAAGTTTTACAAAAATGAGGTGTCAAAATCTAAGTTGGAAGGTAAGCCATCTATGGCTAAAAGCATTCGCTTTAACGGGTTCTAGTTTGGGAGAACTATGTGTTAGAAGTTGCAGGTGTCAAAGTCGACTCTACAAGAAAGCAGTTTCAGACATAGGTAGCTTGTTTGGATCATTTCTCATAATCTACTTAAGCTTTTGAAGTGTTTTAACTTGGAGGAGGTGTGCAAACTTTAGGCGACACATTCTACAAAGTTTCATTAGAAACTTTACACAGTTGATTAGCTAATGAGTGAGTAATGTGCAGCAGACTTTCCTGTGAAGTGACTTTCTTCACAGTTAGCTAAAGTCTTGATAGTTTGGTACTTGTCTGCCAAAATTGGTTCAAGTTTCAAGTTATTCCTTATATAGATGTGATCTAACATCAAGGATAGCTTGTTCTTTTGGAGATTAACACTCTCCATCAGCGGTATCAGAGCAGTATTTGTTAGATTGATGAAAAGGAAGACCCCCACTACTGTAGATATACAAATTTCAAACCTTGAAGATTCAAAAGGATAGTGTGAAAGAAAAAATGAAGGGAGACACATAAAGGCAATCAAAAGGATCAGAAGCAGCAAATTTCGAAGCTATGGTACATTCATTCCTTTTAAGGATTAAAGATTTGATAGTACAGGTGAAGAAAGGATGGGAGATAGTCTCCAAATTGAGAAGTTGGATAGAGAGAACTATCCAGCTTGGTCTATGAGAATGGAAGCTCATCTCATGAGCAAAGATCTGATGGGATACATCATATGAGAGGAAGAAAAGCCAGAGTTTTAAGTTCCTAGTGTTCCAAGTAGGGAGGAGCTTGCAGATATAAAGATTTGGATGAAGAAGGATGCTCAAGCAAGGAGCATAATCTACATGGCAGTGAATGATTATTTGCTTCCTCATATCAGAGGACTTGAAAGTGCAAGTGACATATGGAATGCTTTGGAAGAGCATTTTCAGAATACAACCTAATCAAGGAAAGCTTCATTATGGGAAAAGTTTACTACATTCAAGAAGAAGACTTCACAATCAATATCTGATTATGTGACAAAGATGAAAGACATTGTTGATTCTTTAGGTGCAGTTGATGAAGATGGTAAGACAAATTCTCACAAGGCTAAGAGGAGATGAGAAGTGGAAGCCTTTTATATTGTCTACAGAACTTTCATTAGATCATTTAACTCCTGATTTGAATCAATTGTTAGGACATATGCTAACTTTTGAGAATGATATCAAAGGAGATGTTGATAAGAGTGTAGGTCATGCAATGTATTCTAAAGACAAGAAGAAAGCTAGCAAAGGAAAGCAACAATCAGTTGAAGATGAAGGTACTCCAAGTGAAGAAAACTTCCTAAGAGGAAGAGGAAGTGGTAGAAGTAGAGGAAGAGGCAGAAATAACAAAGATAATGTTAGAGCTTGTTGGATATGTGGTAAGACCAATCATCTATCTCATGATTGTTGGCATAATAATCAAAGCAATGGTAATTTGAATCAGAACTTTAATCAAAGAGGAAGAGGTGGCAGATATCAGAGAGGAAACTTCAAAGGTAGAGGTGGTAGGAATTCTTTTGGAAGAAGAGGAGGAAGAAACTTCCAATATCAATCCTATAATAACACTTACTACAATTATGCATCAGATATGAAAGAAGATTCAACTCTTATTATGAATGCAACATGTGAAGCTTCACGTGAAGACATGAGAGTATTTTATATTGACTCAGGATGTAGCAATCATCAGAGTGGAAACATTGCTCTGATGACTGATCTAGATCATAAGGCAATCACTCACATAGTTCAAATAGGTGACAATACAAAGCACAAAGTGAAGTCAGTTGGTTCAGTTAAAGCCAAAGATGGAAGTACTCTCTTGAGTAAGATTTTGTATGTTCCTACAATTCCAAAAAATTTGATTAGTGTAGGACAAATTGTGGAAAAAGGATATGATGTAAGGTTCACTAATGATGGAGTTTATGTTGAAGACCCTAGTCAAGGGTATAAACAAATTGTTACAAGAAAGAAGGAAGGAAGGCTCTTGAAATTAAAGAAACAAGGTAATATTGGACATGCTATGTTCACATATGAAGAGCAAAAGGTGTTTGAATTGGATCTTTGGCATTAAAGACTTGGACACTTTAATGAAAGAGGTATCAAAGAAATGATAATAATGGTTCAGTACTTGGATTACCTAATGTTGCAGGTCAACATATGACATACATATGTGAGGCATGTCAATTAGGTAAGGCGCACAAGCAATCTTATTCTAAGCATGGTTTTATGTATTCAGAAAGGCTTGAATTGGTACATACAGATGTGTGGGGTCCTTCAAAAGACTTAAGTATAATTGGTTCAAGATATTATGTCATATATGTTGATGATGCTACTAGGTGGATCACATTTATGTGATCAAAGACAAGTCAGAAGTGTTTAGTACTTTCAAACACTATCATGCATATGTAGAAAGAAATACACGACAAAAATTGAAGAGGTTAAGATCAGATGGAGGGGGAGAGTATTTCTCAAATGAATTCAGTGATTATTTGTGGAATGCAAGTATAAAGAGAGAGGTTACTTGCAGGTACTCTCCTCAATAAAATGGGGTAGCAAAGAGAAGAAACAGAACTCTTGTTGAGTTTGCAAGATCAATGATGAAGGAGAAAAATTATCCTAATTATTTGTGGGCTGAGGCTGTAAACAAAACCACATATTTGGTCAATAGGTTACCATGTAAAGCTTTGCAGGGTATGACACCATATGAAGCTTGGTGGGGTAAGAGACCTACATTGGATCATTGTAAAATATTTGGATCTTTGGCATATGCATATGTGCCATCTCAATTGAGGCATAAATTGGAACCTAAAGTAGAGAAGTATGTATTCATTGGCTATGATGACAAGCAGATGGGTTATAGGTTGTGGAGTCCATTCACAAAGCAATTCCTTGTATCTAAGGATGTTACATTTGATGAGCAAGGTACTTGGTATGCAGGTACACTTAACATTCATGCATGTGATGAAGATATTTTAAATTAGATGAAAGGTAAAACAAGCATTCAAATATATGATGAAGAAGAGAGTAATGAAAGACAAGTTGAAGTAGAAGAAAGGCCAATGTTTGATCCAGAATATGATGAACCAGAAACTTCAAGAAATGGAGAACTCAGAAGGTCATCTAGGCACAAATGGCAACCTACAAGGTATAGCTATGATACTTCATTCTTGACTACTAAAGATTATGCTTATATGTTAAAAGCAGATGAAGATCCATCCACATATGATGAAGCCAAAGGAAAGAAGAATTGGGAAAAAGCTATACAGGAAGAATATGATGCATTAATGGAAAATGAGACATGGGATTTGGTTCCTAAACCAAATAGTCAGAAGATCATTGGATGTAAATGGGTTTACAAAACAAAAAGGTTTGCAGATGGAAGTGTATCTAGGTACAAAGCCAGGCTTGTTGTAAAGGGATATGCACAGACATATGGTGTGGACTATGAGGAAACTTATAGTCCTGTTGCAAAGATGAAAACCATAAGGACTCTCATAGCAATTGCTACTTGCAAAGGTTGGAAATTATCTCAATTAGATGAATGGTTATATTTCAGATGAAGTCTACATGGAACAACCAGATGGTTTCAAAGATCAAGTGTATCCAAATCATGTGTGTAAGCTCAAGAGAGCTTTGTATGGTTTGAAGCAAGCCCCAAGGGCATGGAATTATAGGCTTGTAAAGTTCTTGAAGGAACTTGGATTTCAAGCATAAAAGGCAGATAGTAGCTTGCTAGTCAAAGCAAGTGAGAATGGATTTATTCATGTGTGTATTTATGTTGATGACATAATACTTACAGGAACAGATGACAAAGGTATACACATGATTAAGCAGTAGATGGAGAAAGAATTCAAAATCAGTGATTTGGGAAATTTGTCATTCTTTTTGGGAATGCAGATTTTATATACTCAGCATGGAGTATATGTAACTCAAGAAAGATATCTGAAAAATTTGCTAACCAAATTTAAAATGGAAGATTGCAGGATAGCACCAACTCCAATGGAGGTGAATCATAGATTGAGTAGATATGGAGGAGAAGAATTCAAAGATATGAAGCTTTATCAGAGTTTGGTGGGTAGCTTGATTTATGCTACATTAACAAGGCCTGATTTATCATATGCACTTGGAGTTCTATCTCAATTCATGCATTGTCCTAGAAAGGAACATTGGATTGTAGGACAAAGAGTACTTAGGTACATCAAGGGCACACTTAAAGAAGGTTTGTACTATGGATTTACTTCAGATACAAGAGTCAAAATCTACAGTGATGCAGATTGGGCAGGTAATTCTGATGATAGAAGATCAACACATGGATACTTGTGTTATGTGGGAGATAAGCTAATTTCATGGTGCTCTAAGAAGCAACATACAGCTGCTTTATCATCTACAGAAGTAGAATACAAAGGCATGGTAGAAGCTGCAAAGGAAATAATATGGTTAAAGACTCTTATGAAGAGTTTTGATATTGTTCAGAGTATTCCTATCATTTGTGGAGACAATATGAGTTCTTTATATTTGGCAACAAATCCTGTATTCCATGCTAGAACTAAACATATTGAGATTCAATATCATTTTTTGAGAGAGAAGGTTGTTGATAAAGAAATAGAAGTTATACATACTCCTACAAAAGATCAACTTGCAGATATGATGACAAAGAGCTTGGATGGACCAAAGTTGCAGAGGTTTAAAGATATGGCAGGAATAAAGAAGATGCAGGTAATCACAATTGATGATTGAGGGGGAGCTGTTGGAGCAAGACAATCAACAATTGGTGATTATATGAAGCTTAGAAATGAAGATATGAAGAAAATATTGAAGTCTAACTTCATGAAGTAAAGTGAAGGTTCAGGAAGAAAAGTTCTATAAACATATGTACATTAGTTTTGTAAATACTTCAAAATACTTGAAGTAATGACGAATCAATACTCATATGTATATATATATATATATATATATATATATATATATATATATATATATATATATATATATATATATATATATATATATATATATATATATATATATATATATATATATATATATATATATATATATATATATATGTGTGTGTGTGTGTGTGTGTGTGTGTGTGTATGGCCGTATTAGATACGAGAGATGAAATATAGATGAGATAGAGAAGAATAGATTATGAGTATTGTGTGTATCATCCATTAGATGTATGATGAGTTGAATAGAAAGAATGTTAAGAGAATTGCACGTTGATCTTTTCTCCATTTCTCCTTCAGTGTTTGATTATATCAGAAATCCTTTTGTAGACATCTAACTCCGTAGTTAATCTATCTATGGTTACAGTTTAAGAGCCTAATTGCAAACAGGCTGAGAGAATTTTGTGTAGGAACATCTATATGAGAGAAAGTGTTGAGTGTCTTCTGAAACAGGTGCAATCTTGATGATCAAAGAATTGATCAGATCTCAGTGCATAGTGTAAAGTTTTACACAAATAAGGTGTCAAAATCTAATTTTGAAGGTAACATCTATGGCTAAAAGCATTCGCTTAAAGGGGTTCTAATTTGGGAGAACTATGTGTTAGAAGTTGCAGGTGTCAAAGTTGACTCTACAAGAAGACAGTTTTGGACATAGGTAGATTGTTTGGATCATTCCTCATAACCTACTTAAGCTTTTGAAGTGTTTTAACTTGGAGGAGGTGCACAAACTTTAGGTGACACATTCTACAAAGTTTCATCAGAAACTTTACACAACTGATTAGCTAATGAGTGAGTAATGTGCAGCAGACTTTCCTGTGAAGTGACTTTCTTCACAGTTAGCTAGAGTCTTGATAGTTTGGTACTTGTCTTCCAAAATTGGTTGAAGTTTAAAGTTATTCTTGATATAGAGGTGTTCTAACATCAAGGATAGCTTGTTCTTTTGGAGATTAACACACTCCATCATTGAGAAGACTCATACTTGAGATAATGTTGCAGATACTTTGATTAGAGCTCTAACACAGGATAGCTCTTAACATTGTTATCACTTGACGGGGCTTACTTCATTTATAATCTTGCATAGTTACATGTACACTTTGTATATGCTGTTACACTTATGTGTTCCTCGAGTAGCTTTGATGTGAACCTTTTCCCTATACATGGGCATGTTTTACTCTAGTGATGGCTAGAGGGTTTTTCCCCATGTTACCACATACTTGATACTCATATATGTGGTGGTACTTTGTACTTAGGGATCATTATTCAGCTCTTACTTCAGCTCATTTCATCATCAATAGAGAGAGGTATTCCAGCCATCGTCTTCTTCGTGTGTCTTGTTGTGTTTGTGCTCCTTGTGTGTGCTTCTTGTGTGTCTCTCTCACTTCTACACACACCCAACAGTGATATCAGAGCAAGTTCAGCTCCTTCTAAAGTTTTGGTTTTTCACGTCGCGGCATGCGCACACTTTTAACAGTGCAAATCAACTTCGAAGCATAGAAGAGTGAATTTCAGCAGCCAAGAAACATTTCCACCAGCTGCGTTGGGGTTTTACCCCCATTTCGAAGCCATTCGTGCAGTCAGAATTGCCATCAGAGTGAGAGTTTGTGAGCTGAAATTTGAGCACTCATTTCAACTTTCATCGAAGTGAAGATTTTGTCACATTCTTGTTCTTTTGTGAAATGGCGGGCAGCAATGACTTGTTTGGCATGCTTCAAGCTGAAGATAAGATTGATGGGACCAACTATCCGATGTGGTCTTCAATGATGAAGCATGTTCTTGTTGCAAAACAACTTTGGAACACAATGGCAGATGTAGATCGAAGACCTGTAGGTTCTTCTACTTCATAGTCTCTTGTCACAGATGGAGCTTCTTCTTCGAGTATAGTGGTTTCTCCTTCTCCACCTACACAAGAGCAGCTTAGATGGGATGGAAAAGATGCTCAAGCTCATGCTTTGATTGCACTTTTTGTGAAGCGTTGTCGGAGAGATTTACTCTCCTTATTCTCCTTACTAAAGCATGATCTTTGACGCAAAAAACAATCAAACTTCTATTTGAAGGATGATCGTATTATATTTGAGCAAATTTGATGTTACGAGCTTCTTATGATGATTTCTCAATAGTTTCAAAGGTTGATCAAAGGCATGTTATCTCATGCGATACAAAAATGTGGAAAATATAGAAGGAAATTACTTCAATATAGAGGATGGAGATTATCGTTTATGCAAAAAAAAAGATATGTTAACATAGAGTTTTCTTTGATCAATACATGTTCCAGATGTAACATAGAGTTTTTTTTCTTAAAGTGAAAGAAAAAGTAGGAAATGGAGACAACGATGGAGAAGTGGAGAGCCGCATGCAGCCCAATGCATGCGTTTTTGGTGGCTCACGCATCCAAAAAGGAAAGAGATAAAAGATCTGAAGAGGGGCGGCACACGAAAAAAAGAGGAAGAGGCAGTCAGAGGCAGATATTTAAAGAGCATCTCACGATACAAAAAGAGGAAGGCCATTCACATGTTTTAATCTGGTGACGAAGCTCTGAGGAAAGAGGAGAAGATTGGTGCTGCACGTTTTGGGCAACTGTGGAAGGAAGAGATGCGGGCTGGACTGGACAAGTTTTCTGGCTCGTTTTTCTAAAGCTTTGAAGAGGATTGAGACGACTCTATCATTCAAATTATGGATCGTGAAGACTTGGTTCACAGGAAAAGGGCGCAAGACTGATCAGTTATAGGAGAGATGAGTGCAAGTGTGGAGGAGGCAACATCCAACGCTAAACATCTCTTGGGGAAAAGAGAGAAAAAAAAAATGCTTACGATCTTGAATGCTGAGCGTGCACATGAAGAAGAGGCTGCTTGATCATGCGCAAAGTCAGACAAAGGACGAAATATTGAAGACATCTTCTATTGCGTCAGAGAGAGGACGAAGATTGTGATATTGCTGGAGTTTTTGAATGAACAGAGACTAGGAGATGTTCCAAGTTATTGACATAAGATGAAAATTGTAAGTCAATCTATACTACATCTATATTATCAGACGATAGTCTCTGTTTATGTGCATTTAGAATTCTTTGCTAAAAGTGATGCCTAAGTCTATACTCTCAAACTCTAAGATTGAAGCTTTGAAAATTCTGCTTATACTTTGCTTTTGAATTAACTTCTTGGCAATTCCCATTGAATACCGTATTGGATGCACTTCCTTCCAACTATTGTCTGATATGAAATGACGCGCAGACGACTATTGTTCTGCTAGAAGTGCTCAATTGCATAAACTTTGTGCTACAAGAGATACAGATCATATTCATTAATGTAAATACATTTCCCTGTTGTCATCATTTCCGTCTGAGGAATGTGTTGTAGAACTACTAAGGAACACGGAAACATTTCATGATTTAATCTGTTTAGGTAATAACGCGTTATCTTTCTGTTTGAATTGGAAATAAATAGTGGCCTAATTTGTTGCTCAAGAGATTAGTTATCTCTGATAAATTCTAGAACTATGATATTGCAGTCATGGCTCCATCATTCCATTTATGATCTGTTCAAAGATTTCTAAACTTTGTCATACGTAAATCTGAACATACTTTTTTTTAGTGCGTTGATGAATGTTCGCTCCAACAACATTACTCTGTTCTCTAACATCTACTTGCACGTTTTTCTATGCTAAATTGCTACAGACAAGTGGAAAAGAAACATGCTTTAGCAGAATCGCATTGTAACAGAGCCTCCAAGTTTAGAATCGCTATGTTTGTATATTTTGAATCTAAATGAATATCTCCGAAGTATAGTATAGAATCTACATGCATATCTACGATGATTGTAGAATTACTCTTACTCCTTTGATGCAATTAGATATGATGCGATCATTTCAGTGGAGCTGCTACACTATACGTTGCCATCTGAGGGAGAAGATTTATTCGACTGTGATGCAGTTTAAGGAAAGAGCATTCGGAGGCACACACATCTGTTGTTGTTGTGGTCACTTGTTGTTGCTCTGATTATGAGATAATTAATGATTACTGACATTTTTTTCCATGTGTGAAAGGTATATGAAGAGAAGAAACAACCAGGTAAATTCACTCGGCTATAATTCTGAAATCAGAATAAAGCAAAGCTAACATCGAGAGGTCACATCCTCATTTGGTGTATGTAAGCCAACAAGGGATGTTCTGCACAATCTGAACATCTAATGAGGACAATACTTTGATTAAATAGAATCTCTATAACTTCAAAGTTTTCACAATATCACGCAAGTGTGTTTATATACACACATGATCTGAATTCAACTTGCGCAGACTTGGAGAAATAGATGATTGCCTATATCAAAGGTTCATGAATTATACGAAGTTGTGTCTACGCACATTGTTTTGGAAAGTATGAACCTTTCCTAATTTTCAAATTGGATTTTATTAATACATCTGTAGCTATTGAAGTACTGTGGTTCTATGGATATATTGAATTTCTGAACACGATAAGTGCAAACTGGAGTTAGACGCTGTCAGACAAAGAAAATTGTTTTTTTATTGGACTTTATTTTATCGAGAATACGCGTTAAAGTTTAGAACATTGATTCTAAAGTTTGAAACGTACGAACTTACTTTATTTTGATATCATGTCTTCTTAAAGGACAATGAGAATGAAGATTTTTGAATAAATGTAATGAATTAATTGTGCCAAACCACTTAAGTTATGCGTTGCTGAATTGTGTTTTGATTAAACTTTTCGTTTCATATCATGAATTGAAATATGCGCTGAGTTATTTCCTCAAACCTATGGTTAACAGGGCATCTATGAGCTGAAAATACCATTAGAGCTATCAAAGAAGTCTTGGAACTTGTTGGAGGGCACTTGAAATACACATGAATTGCATTGATCATTTGCAGATTGAAATTGCTTGATGGCGTTAATAATAGGAGAACTAAAACCAATAATCGTTATCTATATTTATCTTTATGTTTAAACTGATAACATTCGTCAAATGTTTATAACAATAGTTATTGATAAAAGTAAGAGTAAAATATAACTTGGTAGTTGTTGAATTCAAGTACAAACGTTTTCAGGAATACAGGAATAGCTTTAAGAGAGTTTTAGCTTGCATACGATTAAAACATGGATCCAGTTGGCAACAAATCACCCTTGTTTAAACGTGAAGCAAAGAAAATTAACTATTTCATAGTACAAGAATTATGCGTATGTTTTGTTGTAAATGAAAGATATAAATTCAAGTTTGTGATTTACTATGGTAAAGGTTGGATACCTAATTTCAAGCATTAAGAGAATATATTTTTTATGATGAACATTAAAGGTGAAAAAGTTAGATGATTTGTTACTTAAGTTCTTGTCAATAGGATATGGTTTCAACTGAAGTACTAATTATTTCGTTGAGCCTCCATTGTACCTGAGTTGCTTCAAGCACCCCAAGTGCGCCGTATTTTTGGTGGTTGGCTGATCCACCGACCGTCGCTTTCGCATTTGAGTTATGAATAATTTTCAAAAGAATTTGATACTGCTTCCTATTGAACTGCAGGTTGGCCCATCGAGGGCGATGTCTAGGTTTGGTGGGGGTGAATGTCGGAGAGATCCTCTCTCCCTTCATTGATAAGTAATGAAAGAAAAATTTATTGAAAAGTTTTCTTCCAATATGGATATATATAAACTCTCAGAAATATATTTTATATGAGCTTATGATTTGACCAAATCAACTCTTGAGTATTTGCAGGTTGAAGAAGATGGAAATGTGCATTTGTACTCATTTGATTCCTTGAAATATGACTTGTTTAAATAACCTATGTATAATTATTTTGTGCATGATTGTGAGAGTATGTCTAAGCACTTAAATGTGTGTTGATTGTTTATATGAATCTATGTTTATATCAATATATATTGCACTTTGATATGTCTTGGTAACTTTTTCCTTGATGTTTCTGGTAAATGTAGTAATGGATCACTCATGACCATTCCTATTAAAGCAAGAATTGAATAAAAATTCATCGAGGTATTGGTCTTTCTATAAGATATTCATTTTTTTTAATAAGAGCCTAAGTCAATATGACATGAGTATGGTTATAACCATGATTTATATGTGTGAGAAATATGTCTGTCATAAGCATTATTAGTGCTTTTGAGAGGTTTTTACGTAAAAAGTATATTAATGCATCTGAACATATAATTATATTAATATAAAACTCTGAATACGTGTATGTGCGCATGAATCGTGAGTAGAAATAGGTATGCATGATTAATATGTTTGATTTTTAGATATTTTCCTTTGGCCAGATATAGAAGGAGAAGCGGGCGTGCATCTAGAAGAGGGGAAAGCATGCACAATTCTGGAGGGGAATCAGAATTACTTCCTCTCGCCCCGTCTTGTCGTGTTCGGTGACAAGAAGTTTTTTATACGTCACGGGAAGGATCAACCGGCAAGATTTAGCGCAGTCGGTGTGAAGCAAAAAGAAAAAGGAAACGACTTAATAAGAGGACTTGAAGCTAGAAGAGGACGCTATGTACGTGGCTGTGCTGAGGATCAGTGAAAAAGAAGAGGGGAATTTAACGACTGCTCCATAGCGGATGGAAAGAGGTTTTACTGCTTCAGATGAAGATGAAGGAGTGCATGATATCTTTTTGTGGTCTCTGTTGGATTTTCTTGGAAGGCGTTTCAAGCGACATGGGAAGTCATGCAAGAACCGTGCTCTATTGATGTTAGAGGTAAAATCGAAACAGAAAATATGGTGCTCTGGTTTCTTCACAATGATCATTTATTATAACTCTGCAGTGAAGTGTTAAAGTTGGATGTAAGTTTTCAATTCAAGACTGACAGTAATCGTTTCTACATACCTGCGCCTCATGTGTTTTTTTTTCTTTGCTATTTAAAAATAGATTTGTTTTGCTTATTGCATCTCTGTGGATTACATAAACAATCAGAGACTAGTTGACTTAAATTTTTGTTCATCTAAACGAGTTTTCTGCTCACAAGCTGAAGAGATTTATACTGTTGTCATACAAATTTTCTTTTTTTTGTTGTACGTTAGGTCGATGCATGTTATGATAGCCATGAATACGTCGTTATAAATAGCTCATCGCTTTTGTTCATCTTCCATGATTTATACAGTTCGTCGTGAAGGGATAATATGTTCATGTTAAATTACATGTACAGGTCGATACCCAGAACAGTTGCAATTTGTCCGATTGCATCATGAGTTAAAGAATATCCGCATGTTGTTTCATGCTCACTGTCAACTTCGCGTTTCCTTTCTTACAGAAAATATGTGTTATATTTTTCTCCCAACAAATGTTTGGTGTTGTCTGTCTTTTTGATGTTGAGCATTAATCGACTGCAATCTAGCACTATCAAGAGAACAACATTAAATGAACTGCACTATCTGAAATACTTGTTCGCTTGAAAGAGATGAGCAATCTTTTTATCCTGCACTTTTATTTCATGCTGAGTCTCTCTGTTCAATGACCAAAATCATATGGCTTTGCACCATTTTGCTTTGTTGTTCGCGATGGAAATTAAGTGACTTCTTTTTAGCCAGGAAAAGAACTGCGGTATGAATAGATTCAATCCTCTCAAAATAATGCGTTAATATTCTTGGAATTAAGGAACATAGGGTAGATATTCTGCACTTGTAGTTTTGTGATCGGAAGCTTCTTTGCGCAAAGACATAGGAACAACTGGAAACTATGCTGAAGCTACCCATGACTTATGAACCCTTGATAAATGCTTCAGAATATCGGAATATGGTTTCCATTTCATTACACGATTGCTCCTGAAAAACTTTTCATATGAGGTCCTATGATTGCTTGTTAGAATTCCATCTAGAACAGTGCTCTCAGTTTCGTACTCTGCCTCTATGACATGTGAATCTAATTTCATGCGGTACCATGTTATTGTATATTGCATATTGTTTGAGCATTGTTCAGATTCAAAGAGATGAAAAAAGACTGAGAAACGGAGGTGCCAAGTGTGTGATGGTCAAATGTGGGTCGAACCTCACGTGTGGAAAGATCAATCATCGAAAAAGATTTCAAAGGCAGAACCTATAAAACATTAAAGAGCGAAGTTTAACGCTTAATAAAGACAACCTATTTTTATTGATGAGACTGCTTTTATATGTATAAACCAATGCTCTTGCTTATGACTACTGACAAACAAAGTCGTTAGTTTTAAAGTTTCCTATAGATTTCCCTTTAGCGGCCTAGTCATTAGTTGTAACTTCGCTTCATATGATTTCACTTTCGGAATACATAAGAGTCGCATAAGAGACCAAACCTGAAGAGTGGCACTCTTATTTGATTGGATTGAATTCATATGATTCGTTTTGATTTATCTTGAGCGTATGTTCTTTTAAGATTACTAAAAGCTTGCTCCATCGTACATAAAGTTGATGATAGAATTTGACTAAAGAACATTGGTATGAGTTTTAAACATATTGATTGTCCTTATTTTCTAATGATCTTTCAATGTCAAAGCATGCAATTAATTCACAAACGCTGGAATTGATTTTATGTTACATTCTCTATAGTAAATGCATAACTTTTGCTATCTTCTTTGCAATTCTTTTGGATTCTTCAAGGCATGAAAATTAACTTTGAGATACGAAAAGGGTAGTAACTGTTCTAGCAGTTTTGTATGACCAAAGACCGAAGGAAATGAACAAAGTTGTAGAACTCTTACAAGGAAATTACAATTGATGTATTAATGTGCTTGAAATTGACAAACTCTTTGAGCTCTTTGCTATTACCTGAGATTGCTCCAAGCACCCGACGTGCGCCGTATTTCCGGCGGTTGGCATGATCCACCAGCCGTCGCTTTCGCGCCGACAGCGTCATATAGCTCCAAACATTCGGTCATGTTCTACATCACGACAGGCATGGGATACTCTTGCTTCTTTGTATGCCGTGCGTAATGAAGCACATGTTGTATACTAAGCAACTTGAGGATGTATGTATGGCTGAAAATGAGTCGGTGGATGTGTATGTTGTTGGTGCATTTTACCCAAGTCTACATGCTTGATATGCTTGATATTATCCTCATTTGTAAGTCACATGTGTAGTCATGTGAACACCTCTTGTAAAAGAGTTCATTTTTATCTCTTGTAATTGAAAAAAGAAAAAGGAAAAGGATGGCTTACCTCATGCATGATGTAAAAGCAATTTCGTGGCTCTAACGACCAAAACCCATGACTTTTTGAGCTGAGGGAATATCTCCTAACTTTGGGGATCACTTTTAGGTGGAGCCATTCGAATTCGAATTCAAAACTCCCTCCAAGAATAACTATAAAAGGAGCAAGAAGGAAGAGGCGATTAGCAAGCCTTGTACGTGACCACTTGATGTCATTTTGTAGAGATCGAAGAGCTTACTCCATAGCTCTTATCATTCTACTCCCATTGTGCAAAGATTCATTGCCAATGTGGTTGTAATCATATGTGAATCTATACATTTATTATCATCTACCTCTCTGTTTTGTTCTCTGCTATACTCACTCAGAGCAGTACCTTCAGAAGGCCATATCTCGAGTTTTACTGAACCTTTTTCCGTGATTTAACATGCGTTGGATAGCTCTTACTGTCTCGGTTCTGGATATCAATTTTCAAGGTCATTGGATTTATAGTTTTGGAGATATCTGCATTTTACTGCTCACTGGTCTATCTCTGCAGAGCCCCGAGAATAGTGGACATGTTCCAGAAATTGATGAAACTTGTTCTCAGTGCTCAGATCATCATTTGAAGTGTTTTAACTTGGATTGGGAAGCTTGCTAAGTCTATTTGCTATGCCCAAAAGGAATTTTTCTAATTCTTACCAGGTTGAGAGCACTGTTTATTTTTTCCAGCAGGTGTATGTCCAAAAATAGCAAGTTTTGGGAGCTAGTCATTTCGCAACTAGTCTGTCAAGAACTTTTGGGATACATGTTCCAAAGTACTTGGCTGATATTTTGGTGGATTTAGGAAGCTCAAAGGGTCTACTAATCAACTCTGAAGTCTTAGTTGGCTGGTGTGAAGCTGGTTGTAGCAGCACCTACTCATCTTTGGATTGCATCCACCATCTCTCTTCACATATGTGACATGCATCAACGACTTGAAAGAGCAATTGGCAAACATAGATGAGATCATTCCGGATGCATCACTCATTATTTCTACATTGTTGAAAGGATTATCAGAATTTTTTCAAAGCTTTGCTACTACACTCCGTTTGGTTGCAAAAGGAAATCCTAATATGTATGCATTTGATGAGGTTGTGTCTCTTCTTTTGCAAGAAGAGCAATCTATAGTGAATAGGAGTGGTTTGATTGAGGGAACACAAGGACTTTCTATCTCACACAAGGGGAAAAACAAGTATGGTTCAGCTTTGGGTTCATCAAAACCAAAGCCTCAACCTTCCTCATCCACTCATTCCTCTAATGATGGTGATTTACAAAAGAAGAAGAGATACAAATATTGTCGAAAGGCTGGTCATACTATTGATGAGTGTAGAAAGCTTGCTAAACGCAATGAAAAGAAGAAGCAATCCGGCATGTCTATTGTTGAAAATTCAGCAAATGTAAAGAATGATGAAGCTAACATGGCTCAATATTTTTGGGCATTTGTTGTTACATGTCATTATGATGCTTCTTTGCATTCTAAATGTATGGTTGTGAGAGAGGCTGATTCGGATTGGTAGTGCTTCAAAGCACATAACGTCATGCAAAAGAATTTTTGCCTCTTTGAAAGATGCACCCAAAGGAGGAAATGTGGTGTGTGCAAACAATGCCTCTTATCCTATCATTGGAGTAGGAGAAATTGAGCTTATGGCTGCAAATGGAGGTGTGATTCTCTTTAAAATGCATTGTATGTGTTCGGTATCAAGAAGAACTTAATTTCAGTTCCATTGATTGCCAAAACAAGACTTCATGTACACTTTGTTGATGATAGGTGGATGGTTCATGAATTTAGCAATGGCGATGTTATCATGATGTCCAGTACATTATGTAATGGTTTGTATTGCATGGATACATACAAGAGGGCTGCCTCGAATGCCTTGGTTGCTCATACTTCTTCCATGGCTGAAATGGAGCTTTGGCATGCTCGTTTTGGTCACTTAAACTTCAATAGTCTGCTTTACTTGCAAAAGAAGGACATGGTTATTGGCTTGCCTACACTTGAGTCCATTGAAAAGCATGCATGTGAAGGTTGCATTCTTGGAAAAATGCATCGTGCTTCTTTTCCAAAAGATAGTCATACACACACTACAAGAAAATTGCAGCTTGTTCATAGTGATGTATGTGGTCCCGTTAAGACTCCAACTTTTGGGAAGCATGTATATTTTGTTACCTTCATTGATGATGCTACTCGCCATACATGGGTGTATCCTATGAAAGCAAAAAATGAGGTATTTTCTTGCTTCAAAGCATTTTTAGCTATGGCTGAGAATTTTTCTTCACAAAATCTTTTGACTCTACGCACGGATCGTGGTGGTGAATACATGTCACATGAGTTTAATGCGTTTCTTCATGAAAGAGGTATTTCACACCAATGTATGGTGCCATATACACAAAATGGTGTTGCCGAGCGTAAAAATAGAACTCTACTTGAAATGGCACGATGTATGGTTAAAGGAAAGCATCTTCCTGATAAGTTTTGGATGGAAGCAGTCATGTGTGCAAACTATGTGTTGAATCACTGCCCTACAAAAGCAATGAGAGTCATCACTCCTTATGAGGCTTGGAATGGTCATAAGCCTATGGTTAGTCATATGCGTGTGTATGGTTGTTTCGCATATGCTCTTGTGCCATCACAACAACATCACAAACTTGATGACAAGGCAAAGAAATGTATATTTGTTGGTTATAGTGCTGAAAGTAAGGGATATCATTTGTACCATCCATTGACGAACACAATTATTGTGAGTCGAGATGTGGTATTTGCTGAACATTCAGTTTTCCCTCTACTCGAATGCAAAAAACAGCCAATAGTTAGCTCACAAGATGTGTTCGATACACTCATGCCTTTGTTCCAAAATGGTGCACTTGACTATGGCCATGTAGAGCAGCCAACTGAGGCTCAAAGGACTGAAGAATTCTAGGCAAATAGGGCTGAAAATGCAGAGAATTTCCAGCCAAACATGGCTGAAAAATTTCAGCAAAAAATTGTCAAATCTGGTGGAAATTTTCAGCCACATATGGCTGAACATTTGCATCAAAATATGGCTGAAAATGAGCATGAAATTCAGCCCACACATGATGTACATATTGATGATGTATTGCATAATGAACACATGTCTATCAAGAGTGCACAATCTATGCCAAAGTGGCTGAAACGAACTTTGCAAGATAGCAAATTGAGTGCACCTTTACTTGGTAGAACAAGATCAAGGTCTCACCATGCATCAAGTAGGTTTGTGGATTATTCTCTTATTGCCACAACATGTAGTGAAGAGCCACTTTCTTTTGAAGATGTATGTGATGATCCACAATGGACGAGTGCTATGCAATGAGAAATGGATTCCATACATAGGAATGGTACTTGGGAGTTATGTGACTTGCCAAAAGGAAAGAATGCCATTGGTACAAGGTGGCTTTATAAGATTAAGAGAAAATTTGATGGTAGCATTGATCGCTACAAAGCTAGATTGGTTGCCAAATGATACATGCAACAATATGGCATTGATTATGAGGAAACTTTTGCACCTACTTCACACATGACTACCATTCATACTGTGGTTGCATTGGCTGCGCATCGAGGTTGGAAAGTGCATCAGTTGGTCATAAAAACTACCTTCTTGAATGGTGATTTGTAGCATACTTTTGATGTCACTTATCTTGGTCTTTTGAGCTACTATCTTGGCATCCAGTTTGTACCCGTTGAGGGGGAAATTGTTATGCATCAAGAAAAGTATGTTGAAAAACTACTTCAACGTTTTGACTTTGAGGATTGTAAGCGAGTTTCCACACCAGTTGAGATAGGATTCATGTTCTCAATCGAGGATTCGAGTGATGCATTTGACACTTCTCTTTATCAACAAGCTGTGGGGTGTCTTATATATGCATGCAACACAAGGCCGGATATACAATATGCAGTTTCCTAGTTGAGTCGATTCATGCATAGCCCTGGCACTAAGCATTGGCAAGTGGTGAACCATGTGTTTAGATATCTCCGAGCTACTTTGAGCTTAGGTCTTTTATGGTAGAGATATTCAACCATGCTTGCATGGTTTTACATATAATGATTGGGCTGGTTGTTATGATACTCGCGTGTCCACTAGTGGTAATTGCTTTTTCCTTGGAGACTCATGCATATCTTGGTTGAGTAAGAAGCAACCTATAGTGGCGACATCGAGTTGTGAAGTTGAGTACACGGTAGTTTTCATAGCTATAGGGAAGTGCATATGACTGAGACGCCTAGTGATGGATCTTTGCATGGAGATTGATGTTGCTATGCATATTCTCACTGATAGTCAGAGTGCTTTGGCTGTTGCACGAAACCCATTGTTTCATGCACGGACCAAACATATTGAGGTGCATTATCACTATGTGAGAGAGCGCCTTCATGGAGGAGATATTGATTTGGTATATGTGCCTACACAAGATAATGTGGCACACATATTCACCAAAGCTCTTCCACGAAAAAAGTTTGAAGCTTTTTGCAAAGCTTTAGGCTTGTTACCTTGTGGGGGTTGATCTGTCACTCCCTATATGTGTTCACATCATTTGCTCTAGGGGGATTTATTACACTTTTGTGTTCCTTGAGTAGCTTTGATGTGAACCTTTTCCCTATACATGGGCACTTTTTACTCTAGTGCTGGGTAGAGGTTTTTTCCCCATGTTACCACATACTTGATACTCATATATGTGGTGGTACTTTGTACTTAGGGATCATTATTCAGATCTTACTTTAGTTCAGTTCATCGTCAATAGAGAGAGCTATTCTAGCCATCATCTTCTCTGTGTGTCTTGCTGCGTTTGTGCTCCTTGTGTGTGCTTCTCATGTGTCTCTCACACTTCTACACACACCCAACATATGCCCATCAGGTGGGAGGTATATTTTGTATACTTACACTCAAGTATCCTTTATCATTCTTTCTTTTCATAGTTCTCTTTGGCCATATTGCCCTTTAGTGTCCATATGAAATGCCAAATGACCACCAAACACTTTCATATATGTTATTTAATAAAACATATGGTGGCTTGGTCATCCATAGACTATAAGTTCGACCACAAATCTATGTCCAAGGTCTCTCTATACTGTGTAGTTTCTACATCTTCTACAACTTTGTGCAGAGTACCATGTGTGTCATGCAGAGCTCTGTTATCTACTATGAGAGCATCATCGTGAAGTTCTCTTAAAAGTGGAATGCACTATGGTGCATCACCATTGCACCACTTCAATGAACACCTTACTCTTCTCCTTCATGAAGTATACCCATTCTTTTTATGTATGGCTATCAATGATTGTGACATAAAACCTGCAATCTCCCATAGATGTGGTCTCTATAGGACCCCTAACATCTATATGAATTATCTCTAGCACATTCTCACTAATATGCCTATCATGTGGAAATCACTGCTTGGCTATTTACCTAATTGATATGATTCACATACCTTCTACAGCTCTACAACTTTGAAATTTGGTAATCCATTAACAAGTTCCTTCGGTTGCATTAACTTTAGACTCTTTAAATTTGGATGTCCAATTTTCTTGTGCCATATCTCTATGCCAATAATCAAATGTGCACCTTTTGCAAACATGGCTGCATTCATTTTAGGAAATTTCACATTCAAAATAAACATCTGCTTTGTTCCCTTTGTCGATTAACATTGCATGAGTTTGTACTCTTCTATATATAAGCCATCAAAAATTGAACCTAAGTTGTAATCCACGGTCAACCATTTGTCCAATAGAAACTAGTTTCTTTGTTATATTAGAAGCATGCAGTACATTAGCAACATGTTTTACCTTCCCATACTTCATGAACACTACTATGTTTCCTATATGCTCAATAAGATGAGACATATCATCACTTGTTTCAAAAGATGTAGGAACTAGCAATTTATTTTTGCAATCTACTAGACCATTTTGCATGGCTAATCATGTGATTTGAAGCACCAGAATCAACATACCAAAAATTATCATTTCATTTTGAAACATTAGCAGACACTATGTTCATCATATGATGTTGGACCATGAACAATTTCTCTGAATCATGTGCACTTGTGAATGCATAGTTGCTTTATTGCTTTCTGCTAATTTGATTCTTCAACCTGTAATCATGTTCAATGTGACCAAGTTTACCATAATTTCAACATCCCTTACTATCATTACTTGAATGATTTATTTGGAAATTTATGTGGCCTCTTTGGCTCCCTCTACCTCGAAAGTGTCCTCTACCTCCTACATTAGTGTGTTGTTGACCTCGTGCTTCGTTATTGTTTCCTCTTCCACTTTCAAATCCTCTATCACTTCTTTCTCTGCTAGGCCTAAATACATGGTCAAAACTAGCTTTTCCTTGGGAGTTTGAGTCTTTGCCAAGGTTCTTTCCCTCAATTATAAATTGGATACATGTCTAAATAGAAGTTCTAAGATTTGTATATGCAACTCCTAAACCACGAAGGCACACTTCAACCTTATCATCATCATCTACATTGACACCAATAGATGCAAGTGACTCACACATGCTTTTGATTTCTAAGGTGTAGTCACTTATCAACATGCTCTTCTTCTCGAGTGTATGTAGCTTGTTCTTGAGTTTTAATTTTTGTGCCTTCGTATTGGTCTCATACAATGTGACCAAACTATTCCAAGCATCTTTTGGAGTTTGTCATCCTATGTGTGCCTAATCATGCTATCTTGTATGCTAACAAAGATCCAATAGATTACCTTTCATACTTCTTGATTCCACTCTTTGTAAGCACTTAACTAGTCTGTAGTCAGATTCATCTCTGGTAATTGTGATGGGTTTTCATTGTCTCCTTTTGATATAATTCTATTAGCCTTTTCCTATCAAGAAATTTATCATTATAAATCTCAAATTATGAAAGTTTTTCTTGTTCAAATTATTGCTCATAAGTTGACTTATTCCATTAGCATCTTGTATTCTTACAATAATTTATAATATTTCAAAAATACTAGAAGCAATATTTATGGTTGAACACTCACATTGTGACTTAACAATTCAATCTTAGGCAAACACAATTTTCATGTATCAACTATGCATGAAATGGAAATTATGGATTTCAAATATTTGGGGGATTCCAAATAGAACACAATTCACAATATTGCAAAATGACTTGTTTTTTCCATGGGCCCCACCTTGCAATCTTAAGATGGAGGTGAACTTGCTTGGAAACAGATAATAATTTAGTGTCTTCTATTTGCACACCAAATTTCATAGCAATCTAAGATCATTCATGAACCGCACATTCTCCATGCCTTCTCATGGAATCTTTACTATCAGCCTTCTTCATGAGCCCTCTATAACCACACTAGCTCTAATACCATGTCAAGAGAAAGGAGATAAAGAAGAGAGCTCTCACACACAAAGAGAGGATCACACACAAATTGGGGCAAGGAAGAATAATCTTCATCTACCTCTTCTATTACATAAATAGAAAGTACAAGAATGAACTAGCTCAACAATACAACCAACACAATTTATAAAGAGAAATACATAAAGAAAACCCTAATGTATGTGGATAAGTGAGTTGGAAGGAAAAAAATATGCTAGTACTCTCGATAGATAAAGCCGGTGAAGCTCACTAAAAGTATCCATGACATATATCAGCATAACCACTATACATGTTAGTGAAGCAAAAAGTAGTACATGTTTTCCTTGATCATCACATGTTGAGCTTGATATCATAGATTCTATCCTCTTATTTATTGATTAGGTGTTACATATACTCAAGATTCCACCCTCAAATAAACACAAATGATCCATCTTGCTCTATGTTGTAAGGCCTTCATTATGAGGAAAAGCCATTGTCAGAGCCCATATATTCGTGGAACCTTAAATTCCAAGTTAGATGAGGTCTATGTGTGATGGTTTATGGTAAAAGATGATCTTTGTGAGCCTAGCCATGAGATTAGGTAGGGCATAAACTTCTAGGCCAACTTTTAGTCATTCAAGGTGGAAATAAAGGTCTTGTGCTTCTGCTTAATTTCCCCATAGAACCTTAATGAGGGAGTGCAAAGAGGGACTTGCCCCTTTCAATGGAAAATCCTCATCATGGAGATATTTTAGGATACTATATTTTGCTAACTATTTTGTCTCTCCCAACTACGATTGTCCATAAGGGCTCCCATTGTAAAACCTATATAAGCATGGCCTATGTAGAGCTTTACACAAGATTATGGACTGGTAACCCCTTCATCTACAGTTTATATGGATCACCATCTAAGCTCCATATTCGGAGCGCATGGGTGGACAACACTATCTTTGTAGTTTCATTCCTCTTCGCAATTTGAGAATTTGATTCTCTATCTTTCAGTGTGGCTCTCTCCCAATTAGGATTCTTCTCATCTCTATCTATTGGTCTATTTCATTCTGCTATTGTTCTTTTACATTAGCAACTAGGGATGATGCTTGACTAGAATATAGGGAATCTAGCTAGTTAAATAAACTCAAATGATAAATGAGTTTAGTTTGAAAATGGTTGTTGGGTTACTTAAGACTTTTGTTAAGTTTTTTAATATCTAAGAGTTGGAAACAATTTTGAATATAAATTTAATCAAATTTTTCTACCACTACTTTGATTAGTATGAGTTATTGGTTAAGCTATCTAATTCGATTGGAATGATATCATAATATTGTGAGATACTATATGTATATTAGGATATAAGTTCTACTATAGTTCTCAATACTAGTTTTATTTTGACAAATGTGATTTGGATTCTTTGGAAAACTTCGAGCATGGTATTTTGTATAATTAGATGACTGATGATTTCTCTATGATAAACACAATGTTCAAATGCTTCTTTTCCGCTTTTCCAAAATGTTACAAAATCATTGCTCTAGTTGACCTATAATTGGATACCTTTTCCCAACTTTCAACCTCTCATTTTTGAATGTTGGAATAATCTATAAATAATTCCAAGTTTGATTGTGTTTCTCCCATTAATGGAGTCCTTGAAACATTATATTTTTAGTTTTTAATACAAGTTGTGCCTATCACTTTTGGTGGCACCATTATGTTGAAGTAAAATTTTAATATCTAATAGATATAAGAACTGAAAGAAAGGAATAGGCATATGTGCTTCTTTGTGTTCTCTTAATTTTTTCATGGACAAATGAATCTCTCTCTCTCTCTCTCCCCCCTTCTCTCCCTCTCTCTCTCTCTTGCTATCCTTATCTCCCTCTCTATCTCTCTCTCACCTCCCTCCCTCCCTCCCTCCCTCTCTCTCTCTCTTGTTGATAAACTCCAACACTTGGTATCAAAGCACATTACCACTTCATTTACGGTGTCGTCGAAACTCCTCTGATCATAGTCTTTGAATCAGACAAAAATTGGTGAGCATACTCAATGTGATTAGCAATTCAAAACGGCTTCACTCTGTGGTGCTAAAATTTTGATGTGAGCTCATTGTTGCCTCCAAATGCACTATCACAATGCCTATGTAGGAAATCTTGTCCTTTTGTTCCAAACATATATACAAGTTTTGGTTCTCCACTACAAGTGTCTTGAATTCTACCATAGGTGTAGCACAACTTGATAGGGTAGTTTTGTTCAACTTTTGAGATACAACCATTTTTATGCATCAGGGTATTTTACTTAGTGGCCATGGCTGAAAGAAATGATGTATTACTCATGTAGGTTGTTGAGGATAAGTTGGATGGCACTAATTACCCATTACGGGCATATATGATGCTTCATGTATTAATGGCAAAAGGATTGTGGAATGTTGTGTGGGGTGGTGAAAAATGATCTACTTAGTTATTGAAGGTGATACAGATGTTGTTCAAGATGATGATCTTCAAATTCGAGTTCATACTATGATTCTTGCTGCACCTACTATAGAGAAACTTTGATGGGATGGAAGAGATGCTCGACCACATGCTTTGATAGCTTTGTGTGTCAAATAAGCCATTATTATTGGAGCTAGACGTCTACGGAAGCACGCAAACAGCACAAGGAAGAAGAAGAAGCTTGGAGCACAACACATAATACTGAATGTATTACCACTAGACTGTACAAAGATAAGTAACCTATTAGGGCTATATGCGTATATACAAGCCGGGGGAAAAAAACCTCCTAAAGAGGGAAAAAAGTGCCCTGGTAGTCCTCGTGTGTTCACACATATCACTGCCTAAATATATCAGCAAATCCCCCCCTAGGGGTGATGCACTCAACAAGGAGCTGGCACTCATGTACAAGGAAGTGCCAAGCTTTGTGGAATCAATCCACAAAAGGAATTAAAACCAAGCTTTGCGGAAAGCTTCAAACTTCTCCCTAGGTAGGGCCTTCGTGAAAAGGTCTGCAATGTTCTCCTACGTGGGCACATATGCCAAGCTAATCTCTCGAGTAGAGAACCTCTCCCTAACATAATGATAATGCACCTCAATGTTCTTAGTGTGAGCATGGAACACAGGGTTCCTCGCAACTACCAACGTGCTCTGACTATCAGTGCAGATGGTGGTGGCAAAAGATTGACCAACACCCAAATCAACCATAAGGTGTGTGAGCCACACTCACAATGGTCGCTGTGAAAAATGCCCTATACTCAGCCTCACAACTAGAATTGGCCATAGTATGTTGCTTCTTACTCAGCTTCTTACTCAGCCAAGATATGCATGAGCTACCAAGCACGAAGCAAAAACCACTAGTGGACACACGAGTGTCATAGCAACCAGCCCACTCAGAGTCAGAAAAAGGATGCAAATTTAGCAGTAATGACCCCCCTTGGGATAAAACAACCCAAGTAGCCGGGTAGCACTCAAGTAGAAAAAGATGCACTTAACTGCCTGTCAATGATTGACACCTAGGCAATGCATAAAACTACTCATCTTTGAGATAGCAAACTGAATATCTGGCTGAGTAATGCATAAATAAATCAAGCATCCAACAACCTGTTGATAGAGAACAACATCAAATGCATCTCCAACATCATGAATACTCAATAGTAAGCCTATCTCCATAGGAGTGGCAATAGGTTTACAGTCTTCAAGGCCAAAACACTGTAATAATGTGTCAATATATTTCGTTTGACACAAAGCCATTCCACCATCAACGTGCATAAATTGAATGCCCAAATAATGATGCAAATGCCCCAAATTAGACATCTCAAATGAGACATGCAAATCAGCCTTGAAATTAGCAATATGCTTCTCATCAGGACCACTGAGCAGCATGTCATCAACATAAACAACAATGATCAGAAGCACATCATTATCACACTTAACATATAAGGTGATTTCAATTGGAATGTTCTCAAAACCATGTGCAATCAGATAAGCATGTATCCTTTCATACAAAGCACATGGTGCTTGCTTTAAACCATATAATGCCTTCTTTAACCTACACACCTAGTTTTCATGCCCTTTCTGCACAAAGCCATGGGGCTGAAAAACGTACACTTCTTCATGCAAGTTACCCTTCAGAAATATTGTTTTAATCTCCAAATGATGTACATTCCAACCATGATGAGCAAGTAGGAGGAAATGTTCCATCAAAATCAATGCCTCTTTCCTATGCATAACCCTTTGCAAGAAGCCTAGTCTTATTCCTGTCAACTGCTCCATCAGGTTTATGCTTTAGCTTGTATACCCACTTAGTGCCAATGGCCTTCTTGCTAGGAGGCAAGTCACATAAAGACCACGTACCATTTTTCATGATAGCATCATATTCATATTGGATTGCACCCATCCAATGTTCATGATTTTGTGCTTCAGCAATCGAAACAGGCTCAATCTCATCACAGAGACTAGAGGCAACCATATCATAGAAATCTGATGCAAAAGAGGCACTATGAGAGCTGAACAAGTACGGTATGATAGAGGTGCATCTAATTTCCTGTCATGCAAAGTCTGCACTAGCCATTTTGGCATAGTTTTTGCCTCCTCAATATCAGGTCTCTCATCAACAAATGCATCATGCAAATCTACATAAAAAATAGAATGATATGCATCATCACATGAAACCTGCAATGGTTGAAAAGTTGCCTCATTAGGATCAACACTAGACTATCCACATCTAAAAAGAGGCAGCAAAGTATCATACATGTCTTTGGAGCTACCAGATGTATCCTTCGTACATGAAAGTAAAGGTTGAATAGCATCTTCCACAAAAACAACATCACGGCTAAACAAAATGTGTTTAGTCTATGGATGATATAGACGATAGCCTTTGCTTTCAAAACTCTACCCAACAAAAGCACATTTTACTGCTTTATCATCCAATTTCTTGCGATATTGTTCAGACATTAATGCATATGCCGGACAACCAAAAACATGCAGATGAGCAATAGATGACTTGCGATCATGCCAAGCCTCATATGGAGTGATAGAATACAGTGCTTTAGTGGGACACTTGTTAAGTACATATGTTGCACACATGATAGCCTCAAGCCATAAACTATGTGGTAAAGCTTGACTCTTGACCATACACCTCACAATCTCCATGAGTGACATGTTCTTCCATTCAGCAACTCCATTCTGTTGAGGTGTATACATCATTGTACACTAATGTTTTATCCCACATTCAACCAAAAATGCATTAAAGTCAGAAGACATATATTCCCCCCCTCAATCGAATGGAGGGTGCCCATTTTACATGCTGACAGATTTTTAGCCAAAACCAAAAACTGTTTGAAGCACATGAACACTTTGGACTTTGCTTTCAATGGATATAGCCATGCATGCATGGAAAAATCATCAATGAAAGTCACGAAGTAAAGATAGTTTCCAAAAGAGGGTTTCTCTGTGAACAAGCTATAATTTTTTGGTAGCTCGAATTGAACAATCTTTTCAAAAGAAGGAACACTGCATTTTGCCCAAAATACAACCTTCATAGACATGTTTTCTGGGTGCCTCAAGTTTGGGCAAAGAGGACACCATTTCAGATTTCTGCAAGCATAGCAAACTAGAAAAATTCTGATGAACAGTGTGCATGCAAAAGCTTTGCATCTGACATAGCCTAAGAATCATGTATTGCACATGTTGAATTATTCATAGATTTTTCATAGTCTATGAGCTTATACAATCCACGACATAAAATGCTAGAAGCAATAATCATGTTGCCATTTCACATATCATGAACTGTACATCTATCATCAACAAATTTCACAACAAGCCAATCTTAGCTAATGCAGAAATTGATAATAGATTTTTCTTAATCCTTGGCACAAATAAAGCATCCAACAAAGTGAAAGAACTACCATCAGCAGTAGTTTGAATGATCTTACCAACTGCCATGATAGGATAAGAGGAGTTGTTGGTGCATGTGACAGTATTCCCTATAGGGGTAGGCTTGAGTGAAGTGAAGAAACTACGCTGCGAGGTAATATGTTTGGTTACCAAACATCTAAGTCTACTGGAGACATATACTATTCAGGAGAAGACGGTTCAAAACTATAAACAATAGTAAAAGCTCATTCTTCATTCGGCACAAGATTAGCAGACTCTATTTTTGGTGTAGAGGCCTCTACAACAACCATTTGAGCCTCTTTTTTCTTTGCCTCTTTTGCAGCCAGTTTTGGATAGTTCTTTATGACATGATCGTTCCCTTTACAATACTTACAAAAGATTTTCTGCTTTTCTAATTTCTTCTCATTTTTTTCTTCCTTCTTCGAATGTGCAACATTTGCATATTTCTGCTTACTAGTAGATGAGCTCCATTTACTGTTGCCCTTGTGACTAACTGGGAAAGCTTGATCTACAACATGCATAATGGACCTGTTTTTCCTAGATTGATCTTCCTGCAACAAGATAGAGACTAAATCCTCAAATGACAAGGCATTTGGATTGCCTTTGAACATCAAACAAAGAGTAGAGGCAGAACTCTAATATGAATCAAGAAGACCATTTAGAACGGTCTGCACAAGTGAGCTATCTCATATAACTTCATCAGCAGAAATCAATTGTTCCTTCAAATCTTTGATCTTTGTTAGAAAACTATCCAAAGAATCACGTTCATTCATATGCTCACTCTCCAACTGTTTTCAGAGGGAAGCAACACGAGCCTCATTCCTAGCCTGGTACAATGTGGTAAGTGTATCCCAAGCATCCTTAATTGTTCTACAAGAGCAAATGTGAGGAATAATGGCACATTTGACAGATAAGGCTATCAATGCATGTGCCTGAGCATCGTTGCCATCGCAACAAATTTGCTCTGCAATAGGTGCAACAAAAACCGTAGCATGAATATGAATCTAAAGAATATCAACATCTTCAATGCCATCTACATCAGCTTCAATACCTGTATTTGCAGGTTTAATATGACGTTTTTCAACACCCTGCACAATGTTCCACAATCCTTTTGCAATCAATACATGTTGTAGCATATAAGCCCACAATGGATAATTGGTACCCCAACTTATCCTCAACAACCAACATACGGAATACATCACTGCTTTCAGCCACGGCCATTGACTAAAATACCTTGATGTAGAAAAATGACTGTATTTGAAAAAGTTGAAGAGAATTACTGTGACGAGTTCTACTAGACCTGTAGGAGACTTTAAGATGCTTATATTGGCAAATTGAAACCTGTATATATCTTTGGCAAAAAAAGATGAAATGGCCTACACAAGCACTACGATAGTGTGTTTGAAGGCCGAAACAAGCTCAGGTCATGATTTCGGCACCATAATGAAACGATGTTTTGATCTCCTAATCACCCTGAGTATGCTCACAAAATTTCATGTGATTCTGAGACTGTGACCGGAGGGGTGTCGACGATGCCCTAGATGAAGCGATGACCTGCCCTGATACCAATTGTTGGAGTTAGATTTCTGCAGAAGCACGCAAATAGCATAAAGAAGAAGGAGAAGCTTGGAGCACAACACACAATACTAAATGTATTACCACTAGATTGTACAAAGAGGGAAAAAAGTGCCCCGATGGTCTTAGCATGGTGTAGCTCAAGCGTAAGCACCACCTCCTTTACTTGTCAATCCACGGAGACGTGAGGACCGGTATGAAGGCCACGAGCAAGTGAAGGCACAAGTGCATGAGTGAAAGCACACAAACATGCACACACATACACACACACACGCGCATAAGGTAAGATCAAAGAGAGGAACAATGGAAAGCTTCGATTGCAAAGAGTTCTCTTACAACGCTCTATTGTCTAACAAGCTAACCTCAAAAATGAGCTCTCTAGCTCTTTTTATAGTTTTTTGACTAGTTTTGGCCCTGTCCAGACCTAGTGTCCGGCCTAATTAAAAATTAGGTTCCAAGGCTTATTTGAGGGCTCAAACGAAGTCTAAAAATTATGAAAATTGGTACGATGGTACTTCTAATACTCCTCAAGCTTGATGACTCCTTGGCTTGAACAAAATGGAGTTATAAAAATAGATTATGGTATTTACAATGGTTTTTAGTGATGAAAATCACTATTTTTGTAGGGGATTCTTCTGAAAATTTGACATACACTTCTTGGAGCTCCCTACTTGCTCCCTTTCCTTGTGTGTCGTCCCTGACAGACCCTTGTTGTAGTGGTTGTTCCAAGTAGTGCCTTGAGAGGGAGTGTCCCTTCTGTATGAACAAAAGTCGTCTGACTTCCAGATGTGTCTGGTTCTTCATTTATCACTGTGAGTATTTGCAAGTTGTAGTCTCTTGGTATGTGCTTCTTCCTTGGATTCCAGCATGACTGTGTCGTTGTGAGTCTCCGTTGATGTTTTCTAGATCTTCCACAGTTGATGTTCATAGTAGTCATGCCAAGTACTCATAACCCATATTGAGTGATGGGTAAGTGTGTTCGTGCATGGGTTGAGGAAAATGTGTGCCTTGTGCACGGCCTTGTAATGTAGCCCTATGAATGCTTACTTGGGAAATGCATTGGAAGAAGTATGGTGCAAAAATTGGGGGTCTTGAGCTAAGTGCTCAAGGGTATGCTGACGAAGAGGTTTCCTAAGCTATCATGGTTATGATGTTTCCAAGGTAAAGATACTTACCATGGAGAAGGTCGATGGATGTTCATCTCTTCGTGTTGTACACTCGGCCTTTGGGATGGAACATTGTTGATGAATGTCCGTCTTGATGGTCCACTGATGAGATCTTTTGAATGGTTGATCATGTCTCCTCTTTTCAAAGCATCATTTGCCAAATACAGAGAATTGAATTTCTTTATATTCCTTGACCAACAACATTCGATAACTACACCAAGCTTAGTTTCACATATTCTCTCTAGCTCACCATAAGCAAGAGTCTTCTCATCCAGTATACATACAAAGATTTGCAGGGTACCAGAACTACCCCATGTAGATATCTCCCTGGATGCTCTCGTACATGCAATAGTTATGCATCACTCAAGTTGCAGACCTTCAAGCTCTTCACTCCTACCATAGTAAGAGGAAACCATAGTTGTGGATGCCATGCTCATGCCAAGTTCTTGACATCTATGAGATAAGGCAGCAATTATATCATCTACTAGCCAAGACACACTTCTATCCCAATTGATAAATGCCCAGTAATCAACAGTTCCACCTTTAACCAAGCATGACTCATTCATGTTTCATGAGCCAAACCTGGGAACAAGTGCTTCCACTCTTTTTTTTTTTTGGAACAATGTCATCAAACAAGAAGATAGATGTTAGTATCAGAAAAAATAGTTGACATATGTTAATGTGCTCTTGTGCATGGGACTCTCCAATGTGTCTATGCACGGCCCTGTAATGTAGCCCTATATTAATGCATACTTTGGAAATGCATAACCTGAATGGTGCAAAAGACTGGATTGTGCAAGGAGCACATGGTGTTCGCTTGTCGAGGCTTTTCGATGTTATTTGCGGATGTTGATGCCATCTATCGTGGAGGTATCCATTGAATCTTGAGATGACAACTGATCCTTCCTCCTTATAGGGATCCATTTTAGAACATCATTTGGCACTGTAGAGATCACTTCAGGCGTCTTCCTCTTTGGATGCTTTCTGAACTATGGTATCCAATGTGCTACTTGTACTTTTGGCTTCCAAACCCATAGACTTTTTGCACGTCTTCCTACTATTGTTGAAGAGCTGATTTGATCTTCTTTCGGTCTCTGTACATGGTTCTTACCCTTTCCTCTTTTTGGCTTCGTTGTTGAGACCTTTCGCATGTGGGAGAACATAGGTTGTTGTGGATGTAAGAGCTTCTTAGGTACCCACATCTGTAATTGCCCTTGTTGAGCTGCAGCTAATTTCTTAGGCACCCAAACTTGTTGGATACCTTGTGATTGAGCTTGTCCGAGCTGCTCCCTTTGTCTTTTGGCCTGGTTGGCTTGCCTGGATGGGCTTTGTGGGGGCAAGGTTGGTGGTTGCTCTCCTTTGCGTACCCAGATCTGTTTCATACTCAGAACTGCTTTCTTGTCGAATGGTGTCTTTCTATTTGATGTAGCAGTTGTCGTGAACGATTGTGTTTGCGTGTGTGGTGGACTCACTACTATGGCTACTTGATTCTTTGGAGAAGAAGAAAGATCCACCCGCCTTCGAACCTGTTCTTCCACGATTGACTCCTTCTGCATCATAGAGCTTTTGACACATACAACATCTTCTTCCATATGATTAGTCTTAGAAGAACTACAAGATGTGACATCTGGATTTGTGAGCATGCCATTTTCTAGTTCTAATGTAAAGCATTGTCCCTGGACCCAAACTTGAAGAAGTTGACTTCTTAGGTTTAAGTTGACTGCATTGTCATAAATCCAATCTTGTCCTAAGACAAGTGGTTCTGTAAGGTTCTCATCTTGACACACTAGCACTTTGACTTTCACTGGAACATCTTGCAGGTAGATGGGAAGTTCCACCTCGCCCAAACAAGGGGTTTCCACACCTCCCAATCCTATGAGATAAGCTTCTATGGGATTGATGTTCAACTGCAAGTTTTGGCAGTAGGATAGTCTAACTGCACTACTTGCTGCACCTGAGTCAATCAATGCTTTCACAGTCCTTGCATCCTTTCCTTGTCCTATCTCTATGGTCACAAAGGGTCTTCGGTCAATGACTTGAGAAGTCGCTATGCCTGACTTTTGGCACATATCCATGTGATATTTTGGGGCTTTTGAGTTGACATCTAGGCCTAGTCGCCTTAACTTATTTCGCCTTATGCGCTCTCTAGCCTTGGCTTGTGCTTCTTCTCTCACCCTTAACTCCTCTTCTTTTCGCTTCTTAGTAGTGTTGAGTCTCGAAAGCATATCCTCTGTAAGAGGTTCTTGGTATAACTTGACTCTACAACCACTGATATAGTTTGGCAAGATGTCTCCTTCTAGAGTGGCCAACTGAACTGCACCGCTAGTGGAAATTCTATTAATGATCATGGGTCCATATCCTCTTTTTTCCAACTTACGGGCATGTTGTTTTAGTGTATAAACCAACACTAGATCTCCCTCTTTCAATCCATTATCCTTGATGTGTGCATCAAAGTATGCCTTTTGCCTTTTCTTTGCAGCATAGATGCCTGCTGCCGGGCGTAGCCTTGTCTCACCTAAGCGTTCTAGATCAAAGATCCTAGAGGACAATTCATGTCCACTCCACTCATACTCTTGTGCTACTTTTAAGGCAGGGATTAAGAAATCTAATGGTAGCACAGCATTCTGTCCGAAGACCATATGAAATGGGGTGGCGTTGAGTACCGTTTTGTAGGCAACTCGATAAGCCCAAACAGCATGTTGAAGTTGTTTGTCCCAATCAGAGCGTTTATTATTTACCAGTTTTGTCAATACGTTACAGAGGATCTTATTGGTGCTCTCGGCTTGTCCGTTAGCTTGTGGGTGATAAGGGGCAGATTTTTTATGTATCACCAAGAATTCTTGGAGAAGATTTTCAATGACCTCATTCAAGAAGTGTGTGCCTCTATCGCTCACTAACTCTATTGGTAGCCCATATCTCGTGAACACATTCTCGAATAAGAACTTAGCCGCTGTCTGAGCATCATTCTTTGTGGTGGCTTTGACTTTTACCCACTTTGTAAGGTAATTTGTGGCTACAATAATATACTCTGCATGGGAGTTTCTAGCTGGGGGGTTAATAGGACCTATGAAGTCTATGCCCCACTTCGAAAATGCACGCCCTCCCATCATTGGCCTCAAAGGCATCTCATCTTTTCTAACTGGATATTGTGCACGTTGGCATGTGTCACATTTCTTCACATAGGTATGTGCATCCATATGAAGAGTGAGCCACCAAAGTCCTGAGAATAGAATGGTCTTGATTACTCGATCAGGACCGAAGTGTCCACCTACAACACCACTGTGTGCAGTCTCTAAGACCTTTAAATAGTCTGATTCATGCATGCACAGTCTTAAGTAACCATCTTTGCCTCTTCGGTATAGGTTGTCTCCTACTAAGGCATAGCCTTGAGCCTCTTGCTCCATGCTTCGTCTTCTTGCTAGACTGGCCTCCTTGGGTAATCTTCCCAACCTCATAAACTCTACCAATGGAGCACTCCAATCTGGAATTAATGACACTTGATAAAGGGTTGCATGCTCCCCTGGTGGTCTCTCTCTGCACATTGGACAATTCTTAATCCACTCATGTATTTCTTTGTCCATGCTAGGCCTATACACTCCTAAACGTTTCAGATTTTGTAATGTGTGCTGTTTAGAATAATGATTTCCTAGCAATCCTTCATGAGCTTGTTGCAACCAACTAATATGTTCATCGTCCTCAACACAACAAGCTAATACACCCTCAGTGTCTTGTTTGTACATGCTTCCTGCCAATATGTGATATTTTTGTGATTTTACAATTTCTTCTTGTGATGTTTTCACATTCTTATTTGCAGGACCGAAGGTTAGGACAGGTACCAACTTATTTGCCCATTTAGGAACAACTTCTAAATTGAACAGATAAGCATTGGGTAATTCATCAAACACTCCTTGTGGTGACTCTCCTGAAGTGATGCGAGAAAGATGGTCTGCCCGAAGGTGGGTTTTACCTTTCCTGACAACAACTTCAAAGTCATACTCCATTAGTAAGAGGAACCATCTTACTAAGCGTCCAGTATTGCAAGGTTTATTGACCAAGTATAACAAAGCTTGATGATCAGTGAAAAACTTGAACTTGTTGGCCAATAAATAGTGTCTAAACTTCTTCACAGCATATACCATGTCTAACCCTTCTCGCTCGGTTGTGGTATAATTTCTTTCGGCCGGGTTTAGTTGTCTACTAGCATATGCTATGCGCAAATCTAAATTCCCTTCACCTGTGGGTTGTGCTAGCACACATCCTATGGCATGATTGGATGCATCCACATGGACATGGAATGGCTTATTCCAATCAGGAGTGGTTAGTATTGGTGCTGTGCACAAACGTTTCTTCAGTTCATTGAAAGAATTCTCGCATTCATCGTTCCACTCAAAATTAGACAACAAGGCATACAGGGGTCTAGCTATGATCGCGTACATGTGGATAAACCTACGGTAATATCCACAATGGCCCATAAAGGCTTGTACCTCCTTAACATTCCTTAGCCTTGGCAGCTCTGCTATGGCTCGTACCTTATCTTCATCTATTGAGATTCCATTCTTAGAAACAATATGACCTAAGAGTTTACCTTGACACACCATGAACACACACTTTTCTGGTTTCAGACACACTCGATATTCTCTACACTTGTTGAAGATTTGTCTGAGCTCAGGGATGTGAAATCTTCTTTCTTGGGAATCAGCACATAAATCATCCACATATACTTCTAAGCTCTTTCGCAAGAACTCTTTGAAAACATGACACATGAGCCTTTGGAATGTTGCAGGTGCATTTGTGAGCCCAAATGGCATCACACGAAATGCAAAGATTCCCCACTCTGTAGCAAAAGCTGTTTTGTGTTGATCTTCTGGGGCAATGGCTACTTGATTGTAACCTGAAAATCCATCAAGGAAGCTATAAACTTCCTTGCCTGCAACACGCTCCAATAGGTGTTCTATGATTGGAAGTGGATAACTCTCTCTGATTGTCACGGCATTAACTTTTTTAAGGTTAATACACACTCACAACTTCCCGTTCTTCTTGGGTACCACTACAATGGGGGACACCCATTCAATATGCTCAATCTCATAGATGAATCCAGCTTCAATCAGCCTATCAATTTCTTCTTTTATTTTGGCTGCATATGTATCATTATATGTGTAGGGCTTCTGTTTGGTGGGCTTGGCATCACCAGTCATGGGGATAGTATGAGAACAAATTCTTGGATCTACCCCTTTCAAGTCTCTATAGTGCCATGCAAACACATCCCTATATTCCCTTAGTAGAGCTACAAGCTCCATTTCTTCTCTTGCACTTAGGTCATCTCCTATGTATGTGCATCTCTCTTCATTCTCTTCAATGGTCACTACAATTTTCTTGGTCTTTTCTTTATTATCATATGATTCTCCTATGATGGCCTCTCTCTTAGGCATTCGTACCAAAATTTTGCGGTCGTCAACTTCATATTTCTTGAAGTTTTCTGGTACTTCAAACAATGACTTCTCCTCTTCTTGTTTCACTGCTTTTCTTTTCTTTTTCTTTTGAATGCTCTCACTCCCATCCTTTGCATTTACCGTTTTAATACTTGTGAGAGGTTCTTCTTCTTTTTGGGTGAACACTCCTATATCTTCTAGATAGTGCTGCTCTGAGATAAAGCAACTATCCATCACAATGGGCTCTATATCATCGTCATTCTCTTCTTCTTCTATGACATCACTAGGGTCACATTCTTCTAGCAAGGGCTGACACATGAACACTGAAATATCATAACCCTCCTCATCACAATGAGGTGTCAATTGTTCTTCATTGACAGCAATGTCCATGGTGGCTAAGATTTCAGGCTAGCCATGAGGCTCAAATTCCTCATCTGGAAAGATCATCGGTGTATAAGCTGGGTCTTTAATTGGTCTATCTCCTGGTGAAGTTCCTTCTTCTCGCGCCTTCAAGCATTTTTCCTCTTCCTCTACGACCTTGCACATCCACAAATGAGTATCTTCATGCAACCATGATGGATCAGGTGAACTTTCAGAATGCACAGAGATCGAATCTTCTTTTGCTTTGTGGATAGGATTCCACTGTAGGGCTGGTAGATCTCTGAAGGAGTAATCCTTCAAATTGACCTTGGTGGTGACCCCTAAGTGCTGCAGGTACAAGGAGTTGGTTCCCCAATCCTGTACTATTTTCAATTTTCGTAGGAAGGGTCTTCCTAGGATCATCTCATAGACATTATTTTTCTCAAAGTCACATATAGCAAATGTGTGCTCAAACTCTACACCACAAGTGGTTAGAGTTATCCCTTCTATCAATCCTAGAGGTCTTTCAAAATGTCCATCTGCCATTTGAAGCTTCATTCTAGTGGGTCTTAATGTGGGTTTGCCCCATTGCTTCCATAAGGAGGTGGTCACAATAGCAACACCAGCACCTGAATCTATGATTGCTTTGGTTGTGTAACCTTGGTAGGTGATTGGAAGGTAAGTATTACCTTCTTCACCCTCACACATGTCCCCTATTTTGTCTAGAGGTATCTCTGGTACTTTTTGTTTAGAGCTTGCTTTTGTCATTTTGGAATCAAGTTCTGGAACTTGATCCTTCACATGATTCCAAAGCTCAGGTTTTGCTTTGAGCAGCTCTTCTACAGTGAGATGACACTGAACCTTAGTGTTCTTCACGACATCAGTGTTCCTTGGAACCATTGAGTCTTCATTTCTTACTAGTATTGTGGGAGCTCTAATCTGGAGAGATTCAAATTCCCATGGGCCTAGAAATTGAGGTAGTTCTTCTAGGGTATTAGATTCAAAATCTAATCCTTTGTCTTCTTGTTGTTCTGCTTCATCTCTGTAAATAGATGGAATGTCTTGGGGAAATTGATCATGAAGGTCATCAATCTCAGGAATAGGAGGGGAATTACCCTTCTCCTTAGCCCATTTCTCTTCTTGTATTTGCCGCAAGAACTCTTGAGAGTACTGTTGAATTGAAGGAGGTATTCCAGCATTCGTGGAATTAGGAACATATGCTCCCATTGGTGGTGAGCTTCCCCTTTCAACAACTGGTTGAGCCTGTGGAGGTAAAGAAACTTGTGGTTTGTTTACCAACTGCTCTAATCTTTCTAGTAAGCCCTGGAAATGCAAATCTGATTTGATAGAGTTTGTTTGATTGAACTTTTGACTAGTCTCAAGTATGGCTTGAACTTGTTCTACCATTTTCATGCACATTTTCATCCGTTCAATCTCTAAATCTGCTCTAGGGTAACTCTTACCTAGGTTTGCAACTGTAGGCCCTTCTTGAAGTCGAGCCTGGTAGGCCTTGAACATCATGTCCAAGCCTTCTGGGGTTGGATCTGCAAGAACAGACCCTGGTTGCGGTCTATTTACAATGGGTGGTGGGGTGGGATGAGGGGTGGAGTGGATGGAGTTTCGGCATGCGAGGGGTTTTGAGATGCAATGTCTTCTATTTTTGTTTTTGCGTCTTTCAAGCTTTCTTCTAGTTCCGATAACTTTTTATTCCACTTACGATTGGCCTTTTCTCTGGTATCCTTCCATGTTCTTGTTTTCCTCTTACTAGGATCTCCTGATTCACTTGACTCCGATTGTTCTGCTGGTTTATCTTGTTTTAATGATTGTGCCCTAGTAACTGCCTGTACAGGTGCCATATTACTGCTACTTGAACTTGAATCCGCCACTAAGCCTACCATATTAATGGGTGTAATGTTGGGTGCACTAGAGGGGTTTTTTGGACAATCTCTAGGGATATGGTCTTTGCCACAATCAGGACAAAAAGCCTGTATTGTGATAGCTTGTCCTTGACTCAGAGATGGTGGGTGGGGACAATCACGAAGGAAATGGTCGCCCTGACATCTGAAACATGGTCCTCTAGGGGCTTGTGGTCTTACTTGTCTCAATTGGGGCCTAGGGTTAGCATTTGCGTACATGACATTGGAGTATGTGGGCTCCCAATTTTGTTCCATAAGTGGTGCCTCATATTGATACGGGTAAATCTCACTATGCTCAGGTGACTCAGTGTAATAAGCATGTGGACTACCTTCATGGGAGTAGTCTGAACTACGAGCATGAGAGTCATTATCTGGTATCAATGGGGTTAGTGGGACCAATGATCTATTTGGATTTTCCTCTCCCACGGCATACTTTACTTGAATCACGTTGGAAGGAGTTGGTAGTTGGTTTCCCAAGACTGGTTGTGGCCTATATTGTGCCTGATATTGCAGTTGTGGTCGATAATATGGCTGTTGGTATTGGTTCTGATATCTACCTTGTTGGAAAGGTTGCTGATAAGTTTGTCTAACAGCCTGCCTATTGTAGGGACAATCTTGAGCCGTGTGGTTCGTGTATTTTCTCTCAATAGTGCAATATGAAGCATTCCTTTCTCTAATGTTTTGGTTTTGCATTGGGCATACGTTAGCCATGTGGTCCCATCCGTAGGTATAACATCGATTCAATGAGCTGACTCTTGGTATTTGTCTATTTTGAACTCCTAGCTTCTTGGCAACATGCTCAACTATCTCATCTATTTTCGTGGAGATTTTCGAAGTATGACTAGTAGAACTATCAGAATCCTTATAGAGTTTGGACAATCCTAACTCCTCACCCAAGTTATCTTCTATGTCAATGCACGTCCGCACACACTCTTCTATAGATCTAGGCTCTTTCAAGTACACATATGATCTTAACTTTGTGCTCAGTAAGCCATCTAAGAACAAAGCCACTTGTTTGGCTGGTGTGGGTAACTCTGGAGTAGGGCATCTTTCTAGGTACTGTCTGAACCTTCTACCTGCTAGTCGCACTGTTTCTTGGGGTGTCTGCTTGAAACTGTGGATCAAGGATGATGTGTTATGCCTGATACCACTCTTGAAAAATTCTACAATGAATTCCTCTAGCAGCTGACCTATATCGCGATAGTTGCGACTACTCAATGGTTGAAACCAAGCCAAGGTAGTGCCCTTAAGAGTCAAACCAAATGCCTCGTATTTGGTGAATAAATCCTCAACCTGTTCAGCTCTTAACACTTGTTTGAACTCAGCCACATGATCATAAGGATCTCCTAACCCGTCAAAATAATTCTTCATTGCCTTGATCACTTGAGTGGGTCTAAGGGTTCTTGTGTGCTCTCGGGGTCTAGGCAATGGAAAATCATGTTTGTTGCCTATGTGCTTGATATCTCTCTCTTTCAGGTCTTTCATTTTCAAATCCTGCTCTATTTCTGCCCACCGTGTGTGCAAAACTTACCTCAGGTCTCTCTCTAGTTCTTTCTCTCTGGGCTTCATGAGCTTGGGATGATCCTACTCCTTGGAGGCCATGGGAAACATTGGATCTTGGTGGAGGGAAAATCAATTCATTCTTCCAAGTATATGCATGTCTATCATGTTCTGTTGCCAAGAAAATTTTCTCTGACGTGTTATCCAGGTAGACAACTTTGCCTGGTATCCCTGGATCCTTGAACTCGTAGATGATGACTATGCCCAATTGGCTAGGTTGATCTGGCTTGAATCTCCAAAAGGCTTCCTCTGTTTCTCTATTCAAAACTAGTTCTATGCTTTTCTTGTCTTGAGGGATCCAGTCTGGAGTGATCACTCTGGTCAAAACTGACTTGCCTCTAGGAGTCTGGGGTCCTT
The DNA here is from genome assembly GCA_020310875.1 of Ceratopteris richardii. NCBI lineage: Eukaryota > Viridiplantae > Streptophyta > Polypodiopsida > Polypodiales > Pteridaceae > Ceratopteris > Ceratopteris richardii. Next base: position 132,204,428 of record CM035422.1, on the reverse strand, counting down.
GTCCTACATTTCCTTGTTCTAGGTCTCCTATCTCATTCTGATGAATGATATTTCCAAACTCATCAGTCCTATCTGGTTGGTTGGTAACCACATACATGGTTCCTTCCTTATCAATGTATGAACCCTCTTTGAACTTGACCACCGGGTGTTCAAGTCCAAAGGATTGATCTGGATTTTTGAGTTGGACCACTGATCGCCTCAGGCCATCCTCATAGATGCGAGCACCTAATCGGTTGGTCCGAATATATTCCAACTGTGTCTTATAGGGACCTTATGGTGTTTGTAGATGGGTAGTCCCTGAGCCACCTACAGGTTTCCCCATGCTAAAAGACATTTCTGAGTCGCTTGTGTCTGAACTTAGTCCGTAAGGATGACCACTTAGTTGTTGTGCCCAAGACTTAGCTGTATGGTTGACACTGGACTGAGAAGATCTAATGCTTTGTCTATCCTTGCCTAGGTGTCTACCAGATCTGAAGTTCATAAGCTTTGGCTAAGAGTCCAAAATTTCCCCTTGGTATGGTTCAAAAATCCTTTGGAGTCCCCTTGGGTTCCAGGTCCCACTTGAAGGTCAACTTCAAATCATCCTATCTGAAAATCAACGCGTCATTCCAACGAGCTATAGAGCTCAAAAAATGGACTTTGGATGAAAAAGTTATGTCAAATCAGGCTCCTGGGGGTCAAAACAGGCAAACAGGACCTTTTGGAAAAAATCGCGATTTTGTGAAATCAAGAGAATCGCGATTTTGTGAACTTCAAGAGAACCGCGATTTTGTGAACTTTCAGAGAATCACGATTTTGTGAACATCAAGAGAATCGTGATTTTGTGAACTTTCAGAGAATCGCGATTGTGTGAACTTTCAGAGAATCGCGATTGTGTGAAATCAGAGAATCGCGATGCTGTGAAGTCAAAGAATCGCGATTTTGAGCACAGAATCGTGTTTTTGAAAATCGTGATTTTGAGCACAGAATCGTGTTTCAAAGAATCGTGGTTCACAAAATCGTGTTTTCACAAAATCGTGTTTTAGAGAATGGTGTTTTAGAGAATCGCGATTTTGTCTCAGAGAATCGTGGTTTTCAAAATTTAGAGAATCACGATTTTGAGCACAACCACAAAATCGTGTTTTCTCAGAATCGTGTTTTTGACATGAAAATCGCGATTGTCTACAGAGAATCGTGTTTTAGAGAATCGTGTTCTAGAGAATCGCGATTTTCTCTTAGAGAATTGTGTTTTTACAAAATCGTGTTTTTGGCTAAAAATCGTGATTTGTGAGAATCGCGATTTTGAGCACAACCACAGAATCGTGTTTTCTCAGAATCGTGTTTTTGACATGAAAATCGCGATTGTCTACAGAGAATCGTGTTTTCACAAAATCGTGTTTTAGAGAATCGTGTTCTAGAGAATCGCGATTTTCTCCTAGAGAATCGTGGTTTTCAAAATTTAGAGAATCGCGATTTTGAGCACAACCACAAAATCGTGTTTTCTCAGAATCGCGTTTTTGACATGAAAATCGTGATTGTCTACAGAGAATCGTGTTTTCACAAAATCGTGTTTTAGAGAATCGTGTTCTAGAGAATCGCAATTTTCTCCTAGAGAATCGTGTTTTTACAAAATCGTTATTTGTGAGAATCGCAATTTTGAGCACAACCACAGAATCGCGATTCTGAGAATGACCACAGAATCGTGTTCTTTTCCACAAGCTTTTAGGCGGGAAACAGAGAATCGTGATTTTTCAAAAAAATTTGAATTTTCACAGAATCGCGATTTTCATCACAGAATCGCGTTTTTTGGTGGGAACTTCGAATTTTTGAGTGCCGAGCAATGGCGAGCTCCGTATGTGCAGAAAATCATGAAAAAACACAGCGCTTGCTCTCCCTTGCACCTCCTAACTCCTTCTCACACAATAATGCATGAAAAATGGTATGGAAATGGTGAAAATGCACTTAAAAACAAGAAATTTCTATGAAGAAGAAGATGGAAGAAGGTGGAGATGATGATGATGAAGAAGATGAAGAAGAAAAATCAGAAAATAACAGAAATGAGAGTTTTTTTACCTTCCAACGTTGCAATTCTACGATCTTACCATCACAACACTCGTCCTCGAAGCTCTCTCCCCGGCAACGGCGCCAAAATTTGGTGTAGCTCAAGCGTAAGCACCACCTCCTTTACTTGTCAATCCATGGAGACGTGAGGACCGGTATGAAGACCACGAGCAAGTGAAGGCACAAGTGCGTGAGTGAAAGCACACAAACATGCACACACATACACACACACACGCGCACAAGGTAAGATCAAAGAGAGGAACAATGGAAAGCTTCGATTGCAAAGAGTTCTCTTACAAAGCTCTATTCTCTAACAAGCTAACCTCAAAAATGAGCTCTCTAGCTCTTTTTATAGTTTTTTGACTAGTTTTGGCCCTGTCCAGACCTAGTGTCCGGCCTAGTTAAAAATTAGGTTCCAGGGCTTATTTGAGGGCTCAAACGAAGTCTAAAAATTATGAAAATTGGTACGATGGTACTTCTAAATGGTTTTTAGTGATAAAAATCCCTATTTTTGTAGGGGATTCTTCTGAAAATTTGACATACACTTCTTGGAGCTCCCTACTTGCTCCCTTTCCTTGTGTGTCCACCTTTTGATGTGCTTCCATGCTTTGTCCTTGACTTTGAGCTTCAACACATGTTCACACACATCATTACCTAAATATATCAACAATTATCCCTCATATTCACTCATGAAAAATAGCAAAAGATGCTTGGGATACACTTACCACTTTATACGAGGCAAAAAATGAGGCTCATGTTGCTTACCTCCAAAAATAGTTGGAGACTAAGCATATAAATGAAGGAGATTCTATGGATAGTTTTTTGACAAAGATCAAAGATTTGAGAGAGCAGTCGATTTTCACAGATGACATCTCATCAGATAGTTCTCTTGTGCACACCATTGTTAATGGTCTTCCTCATTCATATGAGATTCTTGCTTCTACTCTTTGGTTGATGATGAAAGGCAATCCAAATGCCTTAACATTTGAGTATTTAATCTCTATTCTATTGTATGAAGATTATTCTAGGCAAAACATGTCCATTATGCATGTTTTAGACCAAGCTTTCTTAGCCAGTCATAAGGGCAAAGGTAAATGGAGCTCATCTACTAGTAAGCATAAATCCACTAATTCTACACAGTAAAAAACAAAAGAAAAATACGAGAAGAAAACAAAAAAGCACAAACAGTTCTATAGATACTCTAAAGGAAATTATTATGTCATAAAGAGTTGTCCAAAATTGGCTACAAAAGAAAGAAAGAGGCTAGAATGGTTGTTGCAAAGGCCTCTACACCTAAAACAGAGTCTGCTAATCTTGTGCAAAATGAAGAATGGGCATTTACTACTGTTTGTAGCTTTGATCCATCTTCTCATGAACAATGTATGTCTGTATAGACTTAGATGTTTGGTACTTTGATAGTGGAGCAACCAAATATATTACCTTGCAACATAATTTCTTCAGTTCACTTGAGCCTTCCCCTAGAGGGAATATTGTCACATGCCCTAAAAAGTCCTCTTATCCTGTAATGGGAGTTGGTAACATCATTTTGACTATTGTTGATGGTAGTTCTTTCATATTATTAGATGCTTTGTTTGTGCTAGGGATTAAGAATTTTTTTTTTCATTTTCATCATTGGCCAAGATCGGCTTGGCTATCAAATTTGTTGAGGGTAGATGTACAATTCATGATCTATTAAATGACAATGTTATTACTGCTTCTGGAATTTTATGTCATGGCCTGTATAAGATCATAGACTATGCAAATTTTGTGAATGATCCAACATGTGCAGTTCAAGATTCTCACGCTATTTCAAGTGCAAAACTTTGGGATGCACGCTTTGCTCATCTAAATTTTTCTAATTTTCTATTGCCTAGAGAAATGTGAAATGGTGTCCTCTCTGCCCAAACTTGAGTGTCACCTGGTAAACATGTATGTGAAGGCTCTATTTTAGGAAAAATGCAACATTCCTCCTTCCCAAAAGATCGTTCAGTACGAGCTACTAGAAATGATAGCTTGTTCTCAATGATGTCTAGTGGTCCTATGCAAACACCTCCTCTTGGGAAATACCTTTACTTCGTAAATTTTATTGATGATTTTTCTAGAAATGCATAGTTGTATCTATTGAAAAAAATTATGAAGTGTTTATGTACCTCAAACAATTTTTGGTTTTGGATAAAAATTTATCAGCATGTAAAATGGGCACCCTCTGTTCTGATGGAGGGGGAAATACATGTCTTCTGATTTAAATGCATTTTTGGCTAAATGTGAGATAAAAAGTCAGCGTACAGTTTCATATACACCTCAACAGAATGGAGTTGTTGAAAGAAAGAAGAGGTCTCTCATGGAGATGGACAAGTGTATGGTCAAAACTCATGCTTTACCACATAGCTTCTGGCTTGAGGTTGTTATGTGTACAACATATGTACTTAACATGTGTCCCATCAAAGCATAGTAGTCTACCAGCCCATATGAGGCATGTCATGGTCGCAAGCCATCTATTGGTCATCTACATGTCTTTGGTTGTCTAGCATATGCATTAATGTCTGAAAAACAATGCAAAAAGCGGATGATAAAGCAATAAATGCATTTTTGTTGGGCATAGTTTTTGAAAGCAAAGGCTATCGTCTATATCATCCATAGACTAAACGCATTTTGGTTATTCATGATGTTGATTTTGTGGAAGATGCAATTTAACCATTACTTTAATGTACGAAGGAGACATCAATTAGCTCCAAAGATGTGTATGACACTTTGCTACTTCTTTTTACAGGTGGACAGTCAAGGGCTGGTCTAAATGAGGTAATTTCTAAGCAATTATAGGTTTCACATGATGATGCAAATCATTTCGTTTTTAATGTGGATTTACACAATGTGCTTGTTGATGATGTAGAGAGTACACACGTGGAAGCAAAATGAAAAGAACAGTGTACTCACAAAAGAAAGAGTGTGTGAGACTCAAAATGAGTAGACTATGAAATGGGTGAACTCATGTGGATTAGAAATGAGTTGTCCAAGAGCATGGAGTAGGCTCCTCAAGTTTCTAAACAAGTACAAATGGGGGGTGAGGCCCTCCTTATATAGATTTGGGAGGGGCTCTCCAAAGTACATCCCATGTGGGATAATTACCCTGAAAGGAGAATGAATACAATGGTAGAAGCAAATGGCAAGGTACCCAAATACAAAGGAAATACAATATAAAATGGAAATGAGTGCCTCATAGATACAAAATGGAGATGCACTCATGCGGATACAAATGTAGATGATGTAGGAGCAATCATGTCATCAACACCCCCTTTGTAGCTCCATTTTAGAGCGGTTGAATGCTGTAGAGGTCCACCAAACACTCGAGCAGTACTAGAGGTAGAGCCTTCATGAACATGTCTGCCAGGTTCTCCTAAGAGGTACACTACTCTAGAGCAATCTCCTGAGACATGAGCTTCTCGCGGATGAAGTGGTGCTGGATCTCAATGTGCTTCATCCGAGCGTGGAACATTGGATTCTTGGTGATGGCCAAGGTTGATTGGTTTTCCATGTGGATACGTATGCAAAACACCAATGTCAGATAATAAGCAACGAAGCCAAATGGCCTCACATGCTACGATGCTGGATACTCAATACTCGGCCTCGGTGGATGATAGAGCAATTGTAGGCCACTTCTTACTTTCCCAAGAGATAGGTCCTGAGCCAAGCAAGAATATGTACCCAGAAGTAGACGATCAAGAATCAGGGTCATGAGTCCAATCTAAATCTGAATATTCGACGAGTTTGATGCCTCCTCTATGCCAAAGACCATGATGTCGGGTGAGGGCAAGGTAGTGAAGTAGTCTCTAAGTAGCATCCCATGTGTTTGTCAAGGCTGATGTGCAAACTAACTAGGTATACCAACTACATAGGTAATATCTGTGTTGGAGACCACTTAATCTCCAAAGGTTTGATCTATACTGATCTAAGAACACTTCTATATCAGCCATAGATCAAACTTTACACAAATACTGTATTCATTTATCAAAACTTCTACTAGCACTTCTCTGAGTGAAGAAGTTTCTTCTTCAGAAAGTCTGCTTCAGAAATTGACTTCAATACCTACACATATCTTCAGATTTCTTCAAACCAATGATGCACAAATCTCCAAACTATCTTTGCGCAATCATATCAACCATCATTTTTTCAAAAGAATCATTAAAACTTTAATTCGATCCTTAAGATCAAAGGTATGTCAAAAACTGTCTTCCAGAAATGGCGACTTTCACATATTCAACTTCTTAAGTTGATTTCTCATAGCACAGATCCCGTTTTGCTAAATGCTTTTAGCCATAGCTTCTTTATCTTCTAACTTAGCTTTTGAATGCTCATTCATTAAAAACTTTACACTGTGCACTGAGATCTAAGCAAAACATTGACACGAAAAAATGTGTGACTCTGAAAAGTCTATCTGTAGATTCTACATACAAACGTTCCTATTGATCATTCTCATAGTAGGAAGAGAATTAGATCATAAAATTCTGAACATAGCTTCATTAGCTTTCAGATTAGATGTGTACAAAAGGATTTCTGATCCACATGATCAGTCTGAGAGAAATCTACGAAATACTCATCGCTATTTTCTGAAGATGACTCTCTTCACATCTATCTCTCAGATTCTTGTCTTCTAATGACTCTTACACTTATTTCTTTACATCATTGACTTATATACATATGGTTCTAGACTTATCCCGCGTCTACTACATTACTCCTTATCATTCTAAGGATTATCTCTACTCAGATTACAAGAATTTCCAACTGTAATGTACATATGTATACAAACTTCACTTCTGAGATCTCTTCACTTTCTCAAGTATCTTCTTCCACTTCAATCTGATCATAAGCTTGCTTCAAACTCTTTGTAATCACCAATTTGTGATTGGTTTGTTCCAACAACTCCCCCTCAATCACTAATTGTGATTATTCCATTCTTCTTCACACCTGCCATCTCTTTGAATCTCTGTAGCTTAGGTCCATCCAAGCTTTTCGTTAACATATCTGCAACTTGTTCTTTTGCTGGAGTATACATCACTTCAACCTCTTTATCAAGTAATTTTTCCCTTAAGAAATGATACTGAATCTCTATATGCTTTAATCCTGGCATGAAAAACAGGATTAGCTACCAAATATAATGAACCCATATTATCTCCAAAAATAATTGGAGTACTCTGATCAGTTCCAAAACTCTTCAACAAGGTCTTTAACCATATCACTTCTTTTGCAGCGTCTACCATTCCTTTATACTCAGCTTCTGTAGATGACAAAGCAACTGTATGTTGCTTCTTTGAGCACGAAGAAACTAACATATCTCTAATATAACAAAGATATCCATGAGTAGACCTTCTATCATCTGAATCACCTGCCCAATCTGCATCACTAAATACTTTGATTCTTGTATCATAAGTAAATCCATAATACAAACCTTCACTTAGGGTTCCTTTGATATATCTGAGTACCCTTTGAGCTGCAATCCAATGAGTCTTCTTTGGACAATGCATAAATTGTGATAACACACCTACTGCATATGATAGATCTCGCCTTGTCAAGGTAGCATAGATTAAACTACCTACCAAACTCTGATATTTCTTCATGTCATTGAATTCTTCACCTCCATACCTGCTCAACTTATGATTTACCTCCAATGGTGTGCTTGAAGGCCTGCAATCCTCCATGTCAAATTTGACCAAAAGATTCTTCAAGTACCTCTCCTGTGTAACATATACTCCATGTTGAGTATACACAATCTGCATTCCTAAGAAATAAGATAAGTTTCCCAAATCACTTATCTTAAATTTCTTCTCTATTTGTTTCTTAAGCTCATTGATTCCTTGAGCATCTGTACCTGTGATAATAATATCATTAACATAAATACACATATATATGTATCCATTTTCACTTGCCTTCACTAGCAAGCTACTATCTGCCTTTGATGCTTGAAATCCACATTCATTCAAGAACTTAACAAGCCTGTAATTCCCTGTTCTTGGAGCCTGCTTCAACCCATACAAAGCTCTCTTGAGCTTACACACATAATCTGATCCAATTGAATCCATGAAGCCTTCTGGTTGCTCCACATACACTTCATCTGCAATATACCCATTCAGAAATGCATTCTTCACATCTTATTGTGATAACTTCCATCCTTTACAAGCAGCAATAGCAATCAATGATCTAATTGTAGAAATCTTAGCAACATGAATAAAGGTTTCATCATAATCTACCCCATAAGTTTGGGCATAACCTTTGACCACAAGTCTAGCCTTGTATCTAAACACCTTACCATCTGCAAACCTTTTTGTTTTATACACCCACTTACATCCAATGACCTTTTGATTCTTTGGTCTTGGCACTAATTCCCATGTTTCATTTTCAAGTAGAGCATCATACTCTTCTTGCATTGCCTTCTTCCAATTCTGTTTACCTTTAGCTTCTTCATATGTGATTGGATCCTCTTCTGTCTTCACAATGTAAGCATAATCTTTTGTTGTTAAGAAAGATGTGTCATAGCTATACCTGATAGGCTCTTTCCTTTCCCTTGAGGATCTTCTGACCTCTGCACTTCTTGAAGTCTCTGCCACATTTGATTCTGGATCAAATCTTGGCCCATCTTCAACATTATCCTGCAATTTACTTTTACAATCAACATCATCAATATCTTCTTCATACACATTTACTTTTGTCTTCCCTTTTCTTTGTATTTCTTTGTCATCTGCATATTCATTTGTTGACCCTGTATACCATGTGCTTTGCTCATCACATGTAACATCTTTGGTAACAAGAAATTGCTTTGTAGATGGACTCCACAATCTGTAACCCATCTGTCTATCATCATACCCAATAAACACATACTTCTCTGCTTTGGGTTCTAGCTTATATCTCAATTGTGAAGGAACATAAGCATATGCTAAACATCCAAATACCTTACAATGATCAAGGGTAGGTTTCTTACCCCACCATGCTTCATAAGGAGTTCTTCCCTCCAATGCTTTACAAGGTAACCTATTCACAAGGTATGTTGCAGTGTTGATAGCTTCTGCCCATAAGTAATTTGGACAATTCTTTTCCTTCATCATTGCTCTTGCAAACTCTACAAGAGTTCTATTTCTTCTTTCTGCAACTCCATTTTGTTGAGGTGAGTACCTGCAAGTTACTTCTCTTTTTAAACCTGCATTCCACAAATAATCATCAAACTCTTTAGAAAAATACTCTCCCCCTCCATCTGATCTCAACCTCTTGAGCTTTTGTCCTGTAATCCTTTCTGCATAAGCATGATAATGCTTGAATGTCTTGAACACTTCTGATTTGTCAAAGTACCTTGCTCAAAAGTGTACTTCCACTCTTTTTCTTCACTGATCCAATGCTTTCCACCTTATGCTTAGTGTTGTCACCTGTTTGAACTGTATGTCCATTCACCTTTGCTTCCATATCAGCCATCAAGGATATATTGCCACTCAGATGATTGCTACATCCTCAGTCAATATAAAACACCCTTTGATCTTCTCCTACTGATTCATGAGTTGCATTCAAGATGAGAGTCATATCATCCTTCTGATCTGATGCATAGTTATAATAATTTTTGTTGTAGGACTGAGGTTGAAAGCTTCTTCCACCTCCTCTAGCATATGATGTCCTACCACCTCTTCCTCTGAAATTGCCTCTTTGATTTCTGACTCCTCTGCCTCTTTGATTAAAACTCTGATTATTGCTTCCACCATTATGATTTTTATACCAACAATCATTTGCCAAATGATTTGTTCTGCCACAAATCCAACAAGCTTTAGTATTATTTTTGGTCTTACCTCTTCTTCCTTTACCTCTGAAGTTCATCTTTCCTTTTGTAAAGTTAGCTTGACTCAAGGTTCCTTCATCATCAGTTGACTGCTTCCCTTTGCCATTCTTTTTCTTGTCCTTGGAGTACATAGCTTGACTTGCACTCCTATCATTGTCTCCTTTAATGTCCTGCTCAAAAGTTAGCATGTGTCCTAGCAATTGATTAAGATAAGGAGTAAAGTGATCAAGTGACAATTCTATGGACAATATGAAGGGCTTCCACTTCTCATCTCCTCTCACACCTATAAGTATTTGCCTTACCAACTTATCCTCTTCAATGTCTTCATCTACTGCTCCGAAGCTATCTGCAATATCCTTCATCCTTGCCACATAATCAGAAATTGATTGTGAACTCTTCTTCTTGAAAGTTGTAAACTCTGCCCATAATGAGGACTTCCTAGACTTGGTTGTGTTTTGGAAATGCTCTTCCAAAGCATTCCAAACATCTGTTGCACTTTCCAATCCTCCGATGTGAGGTAGAAGATAATCATTTATAGCCATGTAAATGATGCTCCTAGCTTGAGCATCCTTTCTCATCTAGGTCTTCAAATCTGCAAGCTCTTCCCTAGTTGGAATACTAGGATCTGCAAACTCAGGCTTTTCTTCTTCTCTTGTAATGAATGCCATCAAATCTTTACTCATGAGCTTTGCCTCCATCCTCATGGACCAAGCTGGATAGTTCTCCCTATCTAGCTTATCAATCTGCAAGCTTTCTGCCGTCTTTGATCTTCTATGTCTGCAATTACTATGATTTATGATAATAAAGTGTACCTTTCATATGAAGCTTCAATCCTTTTTTGATCCTTTGAACTCGTACTTTGTACTTCTGCAAGTTATCAACTTTACATATGGATGCGGAGACCTATGTACAAAGCTGCGAGACATGCCAAAGGGCTAAATACCCGATTCGGAGAGATGACATGCCATTCAGACCTATGGTTTGCACCAGAGCCTTTTCTAAATGGGGTATTGATTGCATAGGACCCATTAACCCACCCGCCAAAGGGTCACATGCCGAATATATCATAGTAGCCATCGATAATTTGACAAAATGGGTAGAGGCAAAGGCTACTAGAAAAAACGATGCTTAAACCACTGCTAAGTTTCTTTTTGAGCATATATTCACTCATTTCGGATTACCAATTGAGATTGTGAGTGACCGAGGAATGCACTTCATTAATGAAGTAATAGAGTCTCTAATGAATGAGTTTTTAGTGATCCATAAAAAATCAGCCCCATACCACCCCCAAGCCAATGGTCAAGTGGAAAGTTCCAATAAGGTGTTATGCACAGTATTGACAAAGATTGTCAATAATGGGAGGTCTGACTGGGACAAACAATTGCATCATGCAATTTGGGCCTTCCGAGTCGCGTACAAGACTGCCATTGGAACTAGCCCATTCAGCCTAGTATACGGACAGAGCGCAATTCTACCAATTGATTTTTTTATACCAACTTTGAGAGTAGCCTAGCAGCATGAATGGACCGGGCATGAATTATCCCAACAACTAGACTAAACCGACAAGCTGCATGAAACTCGATTGAAGGCTGTTGCAGGAATCTATGCGGCCAAGAGAAGGCAAAAGGTATATTATGATGCACACATAAAAGACAAGGGACTAAAAGAAGGAGTCTTGGTACACCTTGAAGCAACATGCCAAGAAATTAGAGAAACGCGGATATGGACCTCTAATTATTAATTGGATCTCTACAAGTGGAGCAGTTAATCTAGCCACTCTGGATGGAGATATTCTTCCTAACTACATCAGTGGATGTAGAGTGAAACGGTTCATGGAGCCATTGACGAATCAAATGTTAGCACATCTTGTAGGTGCACAAAATAGGAAGAGGGAAGAAGAACGAATTAGATAAGAAGCACGACAGGAAGCTTTAGAGCACATTAAGAAATAGAAAGAATGGATTAGGCAACCAGACAAACGGTATCTCCAAGGAGAAGAGCCTATCCCCATGGCTAACTACCAGGTCCATAAGTCTGACACGACTAATGCCAACATGTCCCAACCTTATTTAAACCTAAGAATTGGAACAACAGAGTACCGCTTGATAGATGAACTGAAAGACTCAGGAGCAGGACTCACTTGCATACGAAATACAGTCATCCGAGATCTTCAAACGATTATGACACCCACAAAAGCTTGTATGATAGGAATTGGAGGTCAAGCCATAACATGCATTGGAGAAGCCATAGTATCCCTCCACCTAGGAAACTCAATTATGGAACAACGAGTTCTAGTGTGAAAAGATGAAGATTTAATAGAAAACGTGATCCTAGGACAAGATTGGATCATTGAGAATGAAGTAATCATCCACCTAGCACAAGGATACATTTCAGCCAAGATAGGGCACAAGGAAATTTTTAGTCTATTAGGGGAGAAACCCTCACAGAGACTGGAAGTAATCGAAAGTGCGGAAGAACTCAAAGAAGAGCACGTAGAACATGATTCCGGCCCCAATCTCTCAGAAGCAGGGTCGAAAGAAGAAGAAATTTCAAACCCTAACATATCCACAGAAGAAGTGGATTCATTGTATACAATTGATGAACAAAAAGAAACCAAGAAGATCAACACTCTTAGAGTTTCTCACACGACAGAAGGATCACCAACTTGGAAGACCACCATCAACTACTCGCATTCAGGAAAAGTCAACTTCAAATGGGACCAAGTGAAGGAATCAGGGAGTGCAACACTAGCTCATAGAGAGGATAAGGGGGGCAAGAATTCTTCTTCAACGAAATCCGAACCAAAGCGACTCTTGCAAGTATGGCTTCCTAGGCCTTTGATTGAAACACAAAAAGCACAGCAACAAATATGGATTCCAAAGAATGCTCGACAAGTAGCACAACAGGAAATCGACAACCAAAAAGAAACAACCTATCGACGAGATAGCAATGCAAAACTAAACAAGACCAAAAAAGTACATCGGAAAGGCAAGATTGTAGCTAAGAAGATGCCGACAAGTCAGAAAGCTACACCAAGGAAAAGGCAAAATGATGAGAGGACGAGAGCTCATACTTCAATGCTCTAGTGGACATGGAAACCAAAGAAAGTGCATGAACGAGAACAAGAGAACCATCAGGCTACCAATTGCACTCATGGAGTATCGAATGCACCTAAAGTATGCATAATAGGGCCACATTACGAGGCCAGGCATTCGACACTTGATGTACATAATAAAATTAGTGGTGCACATTCTCCAATGGGGAATAGGTCATAGCTTCAACTTCCTTAGGAATGAACCTACTATGTAAATAAATAAATGCTTCGGCTATAGTAATCCTTGTTTTCTTTTAGAAAACAAAAGAAAAATATGTGGTAAGAGATCTTACTCATGCAAGCAGGGAGAACGGAGTGATGAAACGAATGACTTGTCACTACAATACACAGCACAATTGCTATATCTCCTATTGAAGCTAATGCTTTATTCATTACAAGTGCAGGTGGCCTCCGAAGATTCTGAAGCAACTATTCAGGAAGAAGTATTGGAATTTCCTCCACAAAGAGTGACTAAAGCAAAGGGACACTGGTTTAGAGAAGATCAACCGGTTGGGGAGTATCTCTTCCTGGTGACCATCAAAATTGTGGACACGGATCATCAATTCCCGGTTATGTCCCAAGATTTTAAAGTGGTGCATGAGCTTCCGTCTACCATTGACATCATGAAAAAGAGGGTATACACAAATATTTTGAATTGCCGATCTACAAACCCGACTTTCAAAGATGCATGCAAGTGATGAACACCTTACAACCAGCGCTACATGATCCATTGGTGCCAGAGGCCAGAGTCATGAATGCAGTAGGTGAATGGGTCGATATTCAGTTTACACATGATTTAATTAAAGAAGCTTTTGCATGGGAGAAGGATGGAACTACTGTATTGAAAGAAGAAAGTCGAGGGGCAAAGACCAGAACCTTTACTGACATCAATCGAGTTGACATAGAAGAAGAAGTCAGACTCATTCATCAGCACTTCTGTTTTCCTAACATGCATCGATACACTGCTCCTCAGAAGATCATCGTCCAATTACTATCACACGCTATCAAACAAATTGGAAATCAAATTAATATGACTCCATACATACAGGAAAGGCTATTCGAGGCAAAGAAGTAGTGGAATCACAAGAAGTTCCTGAACGGCAGTGTAGCTCTGACCATATTGATCTATCATGCTTTAGGTATTAGAGAGCACCTCCAAGAAATTCCCTCATCGATAGCCATGGCTAAATATGCCAAGGTCGCCACAGTCCCAAGAAAGAAAAAAGGAGTCAAGATTGTTGAAGAGGCAGAAACTAGCTCTCAACCCAAAATGAGAGGTACAAAGAGATTAAGGGAAGTGATGCAAGTAGAAGCTGAAGTTCCAGCTACAAAAAGGGTACACGTGCTCCCGAAGACAAAAATTGACGAGCACCGACCAATTACAGAAGAGGACTTAACACGAGCTCTGGAAGACACACACCAATACAAAGAAGTTCAAGTTAATCTACTAGTGCAAGGGCACCATTACCAACAAGCCCAACAAGACATGGAAGTAAAAAAGAGGCTAAGCAAGGTGCATCGGTATAGAGAATTAGGGTTGGTCAATTCAAGCTCCTCTTCAGATACACAAGAAGAGCCAGACACCTCCCTATTAAACACGGACATTCGAAGTGAGTCAAAAGATGATGGACAATGGGAGGAATTAAATGAAGTAAACTACAATGCAGAAGAAGAGGGCATAAAGATGAATGACACCCCCATCAACCCCAATCAAGACACCAAAGGCAAAGAGGTAAACCAAGAAGGGGATACATGTCATCAAAATAAGTGAAACTTCCAAAATTCAAATCCAAGAGACTAAGCTTATGGGAGAAGGTTCATTCAAGAATCCAAAGGAAGAACCAAAAGAAGCTACGGTGGAAGAATCAGAACCCTTCACTCCAATAAGAGTTGTGGCAGAACCCTCCCCCATAGATGTTACATTTCAAGCGAGTGCCACGAAAATTATCGATATAGATGAAGAAAGAAAAGAACCAGAAGTACAACTACAAATCAGACAACCACATAACGAGATTATCCATGTGGAGCACGGAAAGGATGTACAAACAGGGGAAGCTCCAAGCAGTCCAAAAATGTGGTTGAATGTGGACGTCGCTCAACTCAAGCCCGTAGTTCAACACATGATCAAAATTGTTATGGATACACAACAATTGATGCTTGAGGCTGATGCTGACTATGATAAAGCGATGCAAGAAAAGCATGAAATTCGAGAAATAGGTAAGAACTTTTCTGTCCAACTGATTTTAGCACACGAACAAATAACACTTAAAGAGAGCGAAGTTCACGAGGCTAAGCAGCAATGCAGAACAGTGGAGACAAAAAATGAAAACTTAAAAGAACAACTACAGGAGTTACAAAAGAGATATGATGCTAGCGAGACCGAGAAGACACGGATAAATGCAAGAAGCAAAATATTGGACTCACAAATAAAGATATACATGAATGAGGCAGAGAACTTAAGGAACAGAAACAAGGAGCTAATGATAGCTCTTCTGAGTAATCAACCTATAGGGGCTCACGAAGTACGAGAAAAAAAACATAAAGGAAATGGACGAAAAGATAGCCAAGTATGAAGATCAGCTCAAGCAGGAGCAGGCAATCATTGCCAAATGGGAGGTATATGGATGATACCGTGGCTCTAAGGACAAAGTGGAAAAAGGCTAAGAATAGATATATTGCTAAGAATAGACATTGATCAACTCGCCGTAGTGGCAGAAGAAATCCAAAAGAATAAGGAAATGATTTCTAAGGCCAATGAAGAAATCAAGCAAAAGGATGAGATGATAAAGTAGCTACAAGAGTGGCTAGAGCAGCAGGCAATAGAGGGGCCACTAGTAGTTCCAAAATCCACAGCGGCTACTGAGGAGATTGAGGTACGTCCTCTCTCTCCCCCCTTACATCATTCGCCGATAAGGGAGGAAATGGAGATCCAATCTGAACGTAATCATCGGGATATTGCAGAACTGAGCCGACATGAGAGGGCACTACTGGTGTCCCAACTCACTGCAGAATTTGAAGATCAATTAATACAGATCATGAAGGAAGCTCAGATTGAAAGCAAAAATTTGGAACAGATATTGAAGCCATTTAATGTACCATATGGATTCCTTAAAGAGCAAGCACGGCAATACATAAAGACCACGACAAATAAGGAGCCTGACAACAACCTCTAGTTCCGCAATAATACTTTCAACTATACTCAAGAGGAATTCGAAAGGGCTGATCCTATATGGAGGTGAAAACTTTTGGAAAAGAACCCTACACTGCGGGTACAATGGGAAGCATCGCCATATGCACTTCAGGTAAATCCATCTTTTTTTCCAGTACCCCACAGACGATCCTGGTCACATTTCTGGGAAGGACAATGCCAGGGTAGCATAAATAATCAATGGCTCAATTATCCACTATTACCAAGTCCACCCCATAATTACCTACCGACGTAAGAATACATGGTGAAAACCATGGAATTTAGGATTGCTCGATATGCCACTGTACCGGATTTAGGAGTCAAAATGACTAATAAGATTTTCAGCATGCTACTTACAGTTATTAAAGTCTTCCAACATACCAAATATACCTTTTTGAACTTCATCGGCATTACACAGGGATCCAAAGCACTTATTTTTTTTCTTTCCACCATCCCAAGCCGATTAACTCTTATGGAATTTGATTCACGGCTCATGTTTTTGCAAAGCACGTATATGCAGACATTTGAACAAGCATTTTTTAGTGGCTTCTTTGAAATTGATTCAGAAATTTTTGTAAAAATGACTTCAAATCTTAATGCAAGATTGGTGGCTTATGAAACAAGCTTCTTTGCGGATCACCGACAAGCACCAGAGGATGGAGTGAAGAAGGAGAATCAAGCAAGAAGAGAAGAAGAAGAAAATCAAAGACCAAAACTGCTCAGTAAAGAATGAAGATTATAAAGCAAAAGAACCACCCTCTGCCCAAAGCCCCACAGGGGCACGCATCAGGCAACAACGCCAAACACCGAGGTCCTGATGAATGGAATTAAAGAATAATAACAACCAGGACATTTTATGGGAAGGAAGGACCACGGGGAGGAAGTATCCATGAAGAAATGCAAGACAATACTTGGCAGGTAATAATCCTCCCGCTGATAGCGTGCGAGGGCAGAAAATAAACAGGCTCAGATCAATACAACAGGTCGGATGTGCGAAGAGAAAGACAAATCAGAAGACCAAAAGCTACAGAGAGGGAGAGGCTACATCAATGGCTAAGAATATCACATTCTTAGCCACTGATGGCGTGCGTGGCAGCCCGACTGAATACAACAACCCAGATTTGTGATGTATGGAATACCAAGGGGCAAACAGAAGCAAAGGACATATCTCGGATGAGATAACCAATTGTCTGACAATCCTTGTTGCTTCTTTGACCGCTGGGTGCGTGTATTCAGAAGTCTTAAACTAGCTATAAACGAGAAGCAAAAGCCTGTCAAGGGACGACAGAGACAAAGAGGGGGTGAGTGTTGCAGAGCAAAGAGGCACAAAAGGGGAGCCCCAAAATTTTCAAATTAATGGGCATATTTTTCGTCTTCAAAGTCTTAGGAAATTCCCTCAAGCCATGTAAATGCACTAGAGGAGTCCTCTAGATGCATAAGCCCAAATCATTGTAATATACCTTTTGTAATAGTAGGAGAATAGAAATTAGTCAATAAAGTGCTGGTCTCTTGTGTGAAAGGAACATTTTTAGGGCACATGTATATAAGTCACTTTGTGACTCTTTGTAGAGACTTTTTGCCATTGTGAAGAAGGAGAGCTCTTGATTTTCGAAATTGCTTCTTTCTTACAGATTTTCATCTTCTCTTTGATCTTCTATGTATGTGTAATGCTTGGAATGTGTGTGTAGGACTGTTGTCTACCCCTCCCCACTCTTTTTGAGCTACTGTATTATGTGTGTGAGCTAGTAGAAGTTGTGGAGTGAGTATGGGTGTTTCCTACCATTCACTGTTTTGGTCATAACTTGAATCACGATTGTCAAAATCAATTGGACTACATCCAATAGATGCGTCTCGTCGAGAGCTTTGAAACGAACCCACTATTGGCCATATTCGGAGTTCGAAGCTAGGAGAAATCCTCGATTTAGTGAAAACTGCTGTAAGTGGTATCGCGACAAACACTTTTAGTATTTAAGTGAGTTAGAGAGGTGGGTTAGTCTTTTCTCATGCATATAAGCTGAACCACTTCAATTTCCATCAGGTGTGCCCATGTCCTCATACACTTGGTTAGGTCGATTCATCGGATTGACAAATAAGAGTGTGTCAATTCTCCACTATATGCACTTGTGGGGCAAATGAGATTTAGTCTCTTTGACACAAGTCCCTAAGACTTTTGACTTAGGTACACAATGACCATGCGCTTGAAGAATCTCATCAGTGAACCATCAGCAAGGACATCCATCAACAAGCAAGATAAGGCAATGGTCAATCACCGTGATGGGAGTACACCCCGAAGAATGAAGATCCATGGACCCTTCACAATGGTAAGAATTGCCTACTGTAACAACACTATAACTATGGTAGATTAGGAAACCTCTTCATCGGCATATCCTTGAGCACTTCGCTCAAGACCCAATTTCTTGCACCATACTTCTTCCCATGCATTTTCCAAGTATGCATACATAGGGCCACATTATAAGGCCATGCACAAGGCACATAATGTTTTCTAACCCATGCACTAATACACTTACCCATCATCCATTATGGATCATGAGTATTTGGCATGAAAACTATGAAAGCCATCTTTGAAAGAACTAGAGGACATCAAGGTGAAAACAGTAAGAGCAAGGAAGCAGTCCACCATCGAGACTGCTCACACTCAACATTGAAAACCTCTTTTGAGTAGCTAACAATTTCTGAAAGCTCACAAATACACCATCAAACTGGAATACAAGGAATAAGTACATACAAAGGGACCACAACTTACAAAGGATAGTAGCAGAAAAAAGGAAGAACCGGACAATCGACCCTGCTACATGGATGCTACCTCTCAAGTACTACATGGAACAACCACTCCAACAAGGGTCTATAAGGGATGACAGACTCGAGAGGGGGGGAGTGTTGACACTCAAGGTCGAGCACAAGGTGTGGACGCATGTTGAAGAAGTGGACATACAAGAAGAGAGAGCATGTAGGGAGCTCCAAGAAGCACATGTCAAATTTTCAGAAGAGATCCCTATAAAAATAGTGATTTTTATCACTAAAAACCATCGTAAATACCATTTTCCATTTTTGCAACTCCATTTTGTTCAAGTCGAGGAGTCCTCGAGCTTGAGTAGTATTAGAAGTATCATCCTACCAGATTTCATAATTTTTAGACTCCGTCTGAGCCCTCAAATAAGCCCTGGAACCTAATTTTTAAGTAGGCCGAACACTAGGTCTGGATAGAGCCAAAACTATTCAAAAAACTATAAAAAGGGCTAGAGAGCTCATTTTTCAGGTTAGCTTGTGGTAGATTTGAGCTTTTGTAAGAGAACTCTTTTGTAATCGAAGTCCTTACATTGTTCCACTCTTTGCTCTTACCTTGTGTGCACGTGTGTGTGTGTATGTGTGTGCATGCTTGTGTGCTTTTACTCACACACCTGTGCCTTCACTTGCTCACGGTCTTCATACCAGTCCTCATGTCTCCACGGATTGACATTTATGAGGTGGATCTCCTCACGTTGGAACTTACCATTGCGCTAGAGTGACACATGTGGACAAATGCTTCACTGCCAAATACTCTAAAGTAATGCACACTAGGCTTTCTTCCATAGTATGCTTCAAATGGTGTCTTGTTGTGCAATGCACTAGTCAAGCCTCGATTAAGTATGTGAACAACAATGTGCACTGCTTCTACCCAAAACTTGTAGGGTAAGTCTTTGTTATGAAGCATATTTCTTGCCATTTCCATCACACTTTGGATCTTTCTCTTAGCTACTCCATTCTGGGATGGAATGTGTGGTTGAGTAACTTATCATTTTATCCCTTTTTGTTTGAGTAAGTTTTCAAAGTCGTGATTTATGAATTCACCACCACCATCTGATCGGATGGTCTTAACGGACTTGGAAGCTTCATTCTCCACTTGGATGATCCATTCATGAAACTTAGTAAAAGTTTCTGCCTTTGATTTTAGAAAATACACCAAATGTATTAGGAGTGTTCATCTACTAAAATAAAGAAGTAGAGTGATCCACTAAGAGAGGGGGTATTCATGGATCCACAAACGTCCATGTGGATAAGGCCTAAAGGGTTCCTAGCTCTTGTCGATGCTTCCTTTGGAATGGGAGCCCTATGTTGCTTGCCTTGAGTGCAAGCCTGGCAGACATCATTGAGTTGCCCAAGCTTGGGCAATCCTTTCACTATTTGTGATGAAGAAATTCTTGGTAAATAGGAGGTGTGGCCATATCTTTGGTGCCACAAACTAGATAGTAATTCCTTGGATAGAAAACAAGATAATTAATATAAGCCCTTTTCTTCAATACCTTGGGTGATTATGTCTTTCGTATGAGGGTCAATGACTTTGACAGAGGTGTTATCAAACAACACCTATTTGTTATTATCGATAATTGCTTTTAGCAAGTTCATGCATAAATGGAATAAATAACACATTTGAAAGTGATTTGCATTCCCCTTGAGCGTTGATGATCTGTACTTCATCTTTCCCTTCAATAGGTAGACTTTTGTTATTTCCAAGGTACACTTCACCTGTGTGCGAATCTTTATCTTTACACATGTGCGAGGTCGCTCCGCTATCAAAGATCCATTTATGAGGGGAGCTAGATGTAACTAGAGCATTTGCCTCGGTAGAGATAAAGATTTCTTCACTAGAATAATGTGACCTGTGTTGTGAAGGTTTGGATGAGTGCCTAGAACTAGAAGCCTTCGAGGTCTGTTTCTTCTTATAGCAGAATTTCTCTAAATGACCCCTTTTTCCACAAAAGTTATAAGTATTCTTCTTGGAGAAAGTAGTCAATCCTGACTTAGATCCATTGCTCGTATGATGACTAGTATTTTTACCTTTGTTAAAAGGCCCTTTGGCCTTCATTGCAGTCTCTTAGGAGGAGGTCCACTTAGCTCGCGAGCATGAAGGAGCAGAAGACGACGGACTTCTTCTCAAGTTACAACTTGCCCTCGATTGTACAAGGTCATTACAAAGGTTTCATACAACCTTAGGTAGTTTGTTAGGTAGCCTGATGGCCATATCTTCACTGGAAATCCGCAAGCCACAAAGTGTTAACTTATGTTGGTAGCATTCAAACTGAGCTATGACTTTTGTGATTGTATCTTGTGGCCGAATAGTTAAATTATGGAATTTTGCTTCTAACGCATAGATCCTCGAGGGTGCTTTATCTTCGTATAAGGCCACTAAAGTGTCCCAGGGTTCTTTGGACTTTTTACATGCCGTGATGTGCCCTTTGGTCAGTTCATCACAGGCAAGTAGAAGTTGGCGTAATGCCCTTTGATCTTCAACATTCTAGATATGCCAAAATTCTATGTTGTTGGCCTTATTGGGTTTAGGTTTGGACCTGTCCACTACATCGTAAAGGAGATTGGTGTACAGATATGCTCTCATTACATCTTTCCAAAGATTATAGTTTTTCCCATTTAATCTTTCATCCTTGGGCATGCATATGGGTTTGAAGGAAGGTAAAAAATTGGCCATAGATGAGATGCTAGCTTTACTCTTTGACATTACAAAGTTTGAGTGAACTTGAACTCGTAAAGAAGTGAGTTTGTGCTTTGCAAGAGTAAGTGTCAAGCATGTGAACACGCTTTCAAAGACACTTGTGTGCTAAGAAATTACTTGAAAATAATCACAAACTTTGGAAAGAAATTGAAAGGCTTGGCATCGCACTGGAAATCCTTGGGAGAGGGGGCCTTAGATGAGCCCTCCATGTTGGATACTTTGGATAAATGAGATGAGTCAATGCGAGAGGATGGCTTAGAATAACCCGTTGCACACCAATTGAGCCTTGGAGTAGGCTTAGTGTGATGGTAGATGGTGGATGCAATCCAAAGATGAGTAGGTGCCGCTACAACCAGCTTCACACCAGCCAACTGAGACTTCAGAGTTGATTAGTAGACCCTTTGAGCTTCCTAAATCCACCAAAATATCAGCCAAGTACTTTGGAACATGTATCCCAAAAGTTTAAGTCAAGACAGGCTAGTTGCGAAATGACTAGCTCCCAAAACTTGCTATTTTTGGACATACACCTGCTGGAAAAAATGAACAGTGCTCTCAACCTGGAAGGAATTAGAAAAATTCCTTTTGGGCATAGCAAATAGACTTAGCAAGCTTCCTATTCCAAGTTAAAACACTTCAAATGATGGACTGAGCACTGAGAACAAGTTTCATCAAGTTCTGGAACATTCCCACAATTCTCGGGGCTCTGCAGAGATAGACCAGTAAGCAGTAAAATGCAGATATCTCCAAAACTATAAATCCAATGACCTTGAAAATTTATAGGTAGAAACTAGACAGTAAGAGCTATCAAACGCACTTTAAAACACTGAAAAAGGTTCAGTAAAACTCGAGATATGACCTTCTGAAGTTACTGCTCTGAGTGAGTATAGCAGAGAACAAAACAGAGAGGTAGATGATAATAAATGTATAGATTCACATATGATTACAACCACATTGGCAATGAATCTTTGCACAATGGGAGTAGAATGATAGAGCTATGGAGTAAGCTCTTCAATCTCTACAAAATGACATGAAGTGGTCACGTACAAGGCTTGCTAATCGCCTCTTCCTTCTTGCTCCTTTTATAGCAATTCTTGGAGGGAGTTTTGAATTCGAATTCGAATGGCTCCACCTAAAAGTGATCCCCAAAGTTAGGAGAGATTCCCTCAGCTCAAAAATTCGTGATTTTAGTAGTTGGAGCCACGAATTTGCTTTTACATCATGGATGAGGTAAGCCATCCTTTTACTTTTTTCTTTTTCCATTTACAAGAGATAAAATGTACTCTTTTACAAGAGGTGTTCACATGACTACTCATGTGACTTACAAATGAGGATAATATCAAGCATATCAAGCATGTAGGCTTGGGCAAAATGCACCAACAGCTCCCCCTCAAGCCTAACATGCTTGGCCTCCAAATAAGTCTTCAATTGTCCTTGATTTCCTGCAAACCAATCATCAACTTGAATCTACTTAATTTCGTACCATCAAGAGCTTTCGTCAACATGTCTGCACATTGCATATCTGTAGAGACATAGGATAGTTGAATATCCTTGCTCAATAGCTTCTCCCTTACATAATGGTAGTGGACTTCAATATGCTTGGTTCTAGCATGGTATACCGGATTAGCTGCTAGATGTAGTGAGCTTGTGTTGTCACCAAAAATGTGAGGTGTTGAAGAATGAAGTCCAAGATCTGTGTACAAAGATTTTAACCACATGATTTCTTGAGTTGCATTAGCCAAACCTCTATATTCAGCTTCAGTAGAAGATAATGCCACGGTTGGTTGCTTCTTCGATGACCAAGAAATGATTTTTGAACCTGCAAATGATATATACCCTGATGTGCTTCTTCTATCATCTTTAGATCCGGCCCAATCTGCATCTGAGTAGACCTTTAGCTCAATATCTGAAGTATATGAATAGAACAAACCTTCATTCATGGTCCCCTTTAGGTACTTGAGGACTCGCTTGGCCGCTTCCATATGTGGTCTTCTCGGCTTATGCATAAACTGACTCAATATGCTAACACTATAGCATATATCCACCCTTGTGAGTGTTGCATAGTTCAAACTTCCAACCAAGCTTTGATAGCTTGTGATGTCTTCAATTGGCTCTCCTTCATAAGCACTAAGCTTATGATTTTGCTCCATAGGTGTACCTGCACACTTTGTATTTTCCATCTTGAACTTGACGAGCATGTCATGGACATACTTCCTTTGTGTGATGTATATACCTGAATCTGTGTAGATCAACTCCAATCCAAGAAAATAAGTGAGTGGTCCGAGGTCACTTATCTTGAACTCCTCCTTCATTTGACTCTTTACCTGTTTGATTCCTTCAAGATCATTGCCTGTGATAATAATATCATCAACATACACACATAAATAGATCACTTCAGATCCATTCCTCTTTATGAACAAAGAGGTATCCGCCTTGCTAGCTTTGAATCCTTGGTCCTGCAAATAAGTAACCAATCTGAAATTCCAAGCTCTTGGAGCTTGCTTCAATCCATACAAAGCTTTCTTTAGTTTGCATACATAGTTAGGATGATGTGCATCCTCATATCCAGGAGGTTGTGCCATATACACTTCCTCAGAAATCCATCCATTCAAGAAAGCATTCTTTACATCAAGTTGATAAAGATTCCAATTTCTAGATGCAGCAAGACTAATGAGAACCCTAATTGTAGGCATTTTTGCAACAGGAGAGAAAGTCTCCTCATAATCAATACCATGGGTTTGAGCAAACCCTTTAGCAACTAACCTTGCTTTGTGTCTATTTATACTTCCATCTGGATTCCTCTTGATTTTGTATATCCATCGAGATCCGATTATCTTCATAGATGGCTTGTTAGGTACAAGCTCCCAAGTGTCATTCTCCTTCAAGGCTTCCATTTCTTCATCCATTGCATCTCTCCAAGCTTTCTTGCTTTGTGCTTCTTCAAATGTGGTAGGTTCTTCATTGGTTGAATCCTTTGCAATGTAGATTGAGTGCTTGGTGACCAAAGAAGTATCATAACCAAACCTCTCTGGTTTCTTCTTCTCCCTCGAAGACCTTCTAAGTGGTTGATGTGAGCTCTCGGGTCCATATGTAGCATCCTGCATCTTTGCTTTACGTTTGTTCTTCCATAGCTTTAGTCTTTCCAAGTCTTCTAGGTCAATCTCCGAATCACTTTCTTCAATCTGCTTTGGCTCCTTTGGTTGAAGTGATGGAAAATCTTCATCCAAGTCATATGGCAGCTTCACTTTCCTGTCATCATCAAACCATGATTTGTTTTCATCAAAAATTACATCTCTACTCACAGAAAATCCTTTATTGGTTGGATTGTACAATCTATATCCTTTTTGGTTTTGATCATAACCAATGAATACACACTTCTCTGCCTTGGGATCCAATTTCCCTCTTACTTGAGAAGGAATGTGAGCATAGGCTAAGCATCCAAAGATTTTACAATGCTCTAGACTAGGTCTTCTTCCATTCCACACTTCATATGGAGTGGTTCCATCTAGTGACTTAGATGGAAGTCTATTTATGAGATATGTGGCTGTCGACACAGCCTCTGCCCATAGGTAGTTTGGCAATCCCTTTTCATTGAGCATGGACCTTGCAGCTTCGACAATAGCTCTGTTCCTCCTCTCTGCTACACCATTGAGTTCGGGTGTATACCTTGTAGTGACTTCCCTTTTAATGCCTCTTTCATGCAAGAAGGCATCAAATTCAGAAGAGAAGTATTCTCCTCCACCATCTGATCTGAGTCTTTTTAAAGTCCTACCTGTTTGATTTTCAACAAGAGCAATATACTTCTTAAAGCAATTAAACACTTCATCCTTGTGCTTCATGAAAAACAGAATGGTCCACCTGCTACAATCATCTATGAAAGACACATAATATCTTGAGCCTGATATAGATGGCTCCTTACTTGGACCCCACACATCCGTGTGCACTAGATCCAAAGGATTTTGATACATATATCCTTTCTTATTGAAAGGTTGTCTATGAGCCTTGCCGAGTTGACAAGCTTCACACTTATAAATCATGTGTTGCCTTGTGATATTAGGCAAACCAAGTACACTTTGGTCCCTGCAAATCTGTTTGAGTGTCCTCTCACCAATGTGAGCAAGCCTTTTGTGCCATATCTCCAACTCTGTTAGAGTTTGAGATCCATAGCTAAACAAAGCTATGTTCTTTGTATCTTCCACTTCAAAAGTGAAAAGCCTTCCTGTCTTTTCTCCTTTGGCAATCCTTCGAAAGCCTTGCCTTGGGTCTTCAACATATGCTCCAAATCGATTGAATCTAACCTGCAATCCTTTTTCAACAATCTGTCCAACACTTATTAAATTTTTGGTAATTGTAGGGACATACAAGACTTTGCTTAAGAGGTTCATATTCCCATCTGATGTCTTCACATTACCTATCTTCTCCACTGAGTGCTTTGTGTCATCTCCTGTCTGCACTTCATGCTTGTTATGAGGATCTTCCAAATCAGAAAGTAAAGCCACATTTCCTGCTACATGGTTCGAGCATCCCGAATCAATGTAAAATATGTGATCATCATCCTTACCCTTCTTCGTTGATAGATTCATAATCAATAATGAATCTTCTTGACTTTGGTCCTCTGCATAGTTATTGTAATCTCTTCTTCCTCTATGGCCACTTTGATAGTTGTTGTTGTTGTTGTAATTGTTGTTGTAGTAGTTGTTGTTGTAGCCTCCATTGTACCTGCCTCTATTTGATCCATAGCCACCTCTATTGAATCCTCTTCCTCTTGAGTTCCTCGGGTTCCTGAAACATTCTTCAGTAGTATGGTTAGATAAACCACATATGTTGCAAGGTTGAGATGATTGGAATCTCCCCCTGCCTTGCTTTCCACCTCTGCCTCTTCCTCTAGCTCTTCCTCTACCTGCAAAGTTTGCTTGGAAAGAGCTTCCTTCATCTTCATTCTTCCTATTCTTTGACTTGTCCTTGACCTTAGCTTTATCAGAATATAAGGCAGAAGTTTGATTACCTCTTGAGGACTCACCACCTTTGCTAATCTTTGCTTCATGAGTGAAGAGTTGGCCCATGAGTGTGTTGAGGTCGGGTACATGCATATCCATGTATAAATCCATGGCTGTTGTGAATGACTCCCACTTGTCGTCTGCTTTGATTCCATTCATGATTTGTCTTATGATTTGCTCCTCTTCAATTACCTCTCCAATGCTTCCAAGTTGGTCGGAAATCTCCTTCATCTTTGTGACATAATCAGTCACATTTTGCTTCGGGCTTTTCTTCATTGTTGTGAACTCCATCCACAATTGGTTCTTCCTTGCTCGAGTGTTGGAAGAGAAGAAAGAAGCAAGTGCATTCCAGGTTTCTCTTGATGTCTTGCATCCCTTGACATGAGGTAAAAGAAAATCAGAGATTGAGTTTAGAATATAGGACCTTGCAAGTGCATCCTTCGAACACCAATTCGAAAGTCCTTCCACTTCTTCATGTGATGGTTGCCCTTTGTTCCTCATGGTTGGCATTGCTTCATCTCCGGATATGAATCCATATAGATTCCTCCCTTGAAGGTAAGCCTCCATCCTTAGAGACCATGCCGGATAGTTGTTTCGATCCAATTTGTCAATTGTTGATGGAAATCCATCTCCCATGTTGCTTGACTATGCTCTGATACCACTGTGATGGTAGATGGTGGATGCAATCCAAAGATGAGTAGGTGCCGCTACAACCAGCTTCACACCAGCCAACTGAGACTTCAGAGTTGATTAGTAGACCCTTTGAGCTTCCTAAATCCACCAAAATATCAGCCAAGTACTTTGGAACATGTATCCCAAAAGTTTAAGTCAAGACAGGCTAGTTGCGAAATGACTAGCTCCCAAAACTTGCTATTTTTGGACATACACCTGCTGGAAAAAATGAACAGTGCTCTCAACCTGGAAGGAATTAGAAAAATTCCTTTTGGGCATAGCAAATAGACTTAGCAAGCTTCCTATTCCAAGTTAAAACACTTCAAATGATGGACTGAGCACTGAGAACAAGTTTCATCAAGTTCTGGAACATTCCCACAATTCTCGGGGCTCTGCAGAGATAGACCAGTAAGCAGTAAAATGCAGATATCTCCAAAACTATAAATCCAATGACCTTGAAAATTTATAGGTAGAAACTAGACAGTGAGAGCTATCCAACGCACTTTAAAACACTGAAAAAGGTTCAGTAAAACTCGAGATATGACCTTCTGAAGTTACTGCTCTGAGTGAGTATAGCAGAGAACAAAACAGAGAGGTAGATGATAATAAATGTATAGATTCACATATGATTACAACCACATTGGCAATGAATCTTTGCACAATGGGAGTAGAATGATAGAGCTATGGAGTAAGCTCTTCAATCTCTACAAAATGACATGAAGTGGTCACGTACAAGGCTTGCTAATCGCCTCTTCCTTCTTGCTCCTTTTATAGCAATTCTTGGAGGGAGTTTTGAATTCGAATTCGAATGGCTCCACCTAAAAGTGATCCCCAAAGTTAGGAGAGATTCCCTCAGCTCAAAAATTCGTGATTTTAGTAGTTGGAGCCACGAATTTGCTTTTACATCATGGATGAGGTAAGCCATCCTTTTACTTTTTTCTTTTTCCATTTACAAGAGATAAAATGTACTCTTTTACAAGAGGTGTTCACATGACTACTCATGTGACTTACAAATGAGGATAATATCAAGCATATCAAGCATGTAGGCTTGGGCAAAATGCACCAACACTTAGAAACTTTGAGAGAGCTTGCGGGTGGGCTTAGATTAGTGTCCAACCCACAAATATACACACACTATACTTTCTTCTTATATTCTTGCTATTGCAATATGGGCACTCACTGCCAAATGATGGTGGCACAACTAGGATTGGAACTTTGAAAAAATGATATAGTAACTCACAAAATGAGGTTGGAGATGCTAGGAGGAGTACAAAGTAATCCCTTAGTGCTAAGAAATGGATAAGAGAGGCCGCATTAATTATGTAGAGATTAAGGTCTTTATGGAGAGAAAGTGGACCAAAGTGCACGTAGGAGTTATGCCAAGTATGATTTCTCCATGGAGAAGGAGGCCTTAACATGTAGATTGTTGCCTGTACAATCCTTGCTTAAGGTAACTCCATAAGCATGCTTAATTTCATAAATTATGTGTGTCTTGCGCATGTGAACCATGTGTTTTGTGGTAAGAAAAAACTATGTCATATGTGCTTCGAGGTTGCTTAAAATAAAACAACCTAAAAAGTATGGAAGCCATTGAATAGAAGCCATTGAATAGCAATGAAGTGATTAAAATCGTGCATGCATTCGAACTTCACAGAAAACATCACAAAGGATGTCATAAAAAATGGAATACATGCACACTTGATAAAACACGTAGCATGTGTGAGCATCAGGCAATGCCTAATGCATTGATGTCGCATCAGCCCACGAATCAGCACACAAAGCAATGTAGCACCAAGTACACCGAATTGTTAGCCCCAAATACACTGAACCTGAGAATGTCAAAATTAACCGTAGCTAGAACTCGAGCATCATCTGGGCACAATGCTTTAAACATCATCGATGATGTCACATAGAAAAGCCACCAAAATTAGCTTGCTAGTCCCAGTGGTTGGGCCTCTCGCCTCTTGAGGCGGGGGCGAGGGTTCAACCCCTGGCAGCAACATGTAAAGGACATATGAATCTTGGAAAGCTGTTGTATGTGGCTGTTGGCCACCGTTTGTCCATCCCCGCGGTAGTTGTGACCATCGTTTAACCCAGCCTTGTAAACCCCTGTTCTTGTGGGATAAGGGGGTCCCATGGGTACTATGCCCTTCCTTGTAGAGTTCCAATTTCAAAGTTAAAGTTCGGGGGAGTAGGCTTCGGCCGAACCTTCATTTTAGAATTTAGCTTGCTAGGACGTAGAGGAGGGAGAGTAGGCATCGAATGGAAAAATTGGAGATTACTTTCTCTCTCATTTCCCTCTATCTTTGCTGCAGTGGAATTCTAGCAAGTAGTTCTGCCTCTGAGTTCCACAATGGTAATATATTTGTCAGCGTCTCACTGAAGAGCGTGAAGAATTTCTAGCAATGCCTTACAGTCACGTATGCGCACAAAATTGGTGGTCTGTGGGCATTGATTGAGCTTTTCTATATCTCAGGATGGCTTGGTGCTGAGAGCTTGTTCCGATAGATGGAGTAGAAGATCAAAACCTCAAAACTGGTGGCATGTTCTCTGTGTACTTCATGAGGATGAGAGAATAAGGCCACAAATCTTTCTTCTCTGCTAGGCGAGAGAGATATGACATACTCTCTCTCTCTCTCTCTCTCTCTCTCTCTCTCTCTCTCTCTCTGTTTGTGCGAAGAGCTATCGCCTACTGTCTGCTACAAATAGGGAAGTAGGTTAGTTCATGCTTAGGTGGAGCTTCACGCCGTATAACCACATCAAGCCTTTGACGTCCTTCATGGAATCTCATTGACTACTATCTGATACAGTAATTGACCTTCTGAGAAGCACGCGAAGCAGACCCGTTGTTTCTCTCTTTCTATCTCTCTGTATTTCAAGCAGAGATGACGATGACTGCAGACCTCTTCTCCCGCTAGTTTGGACCATCTTTGTTCTCTCTCTACACAGAGGAGAGATGTCCGACTCAATTGTGCTTTCTCACGTTCGTCCCCAGTAGGTGAACTTCTTCATAGAGCGATGCCTTCAAGTTGACATGTTTTTGTTGTTGCATAGAGAACACGACGAATGAATTGTTGGTCCACTGCATACAGTGCTTAAACTGTTGCGAAGTGTAACTACACGCAGAGATTTGAGAGGTGAGAGCTCCTCGAGTGTGCAACAGCCATGGCAACACCCCTCTTTGCTTCAACCTCTTGCACAATATGGAGTCGAACATCAGGAAGGATGACCGGTTTCGAGATGGAGTAGCAACGCGATCATTGTTGCAGGCGATGGAGATGGTGATACACAGTATTTGCACCGAAAAAAAAATGCACCCAAGTGTCAGTTCACAATGTGTTGTTAATTTTGCAACAAAAATCATCTTGGATAGTGTTGCATGCAGGTAATCGAGTGATCGAGGAATTGGACAGTCCAAGAATCATTACTGTGTTGAATATGTACCAAATACAATCACAAATATGTGGAAAGAGTCGTATAATTCCACACGCAAGTTTTGCTTGATGAACTTAACACAAAATCTCCAGCAAATGGTGTTGATAAACACTCGACATGTTTTAGATGAATCAGTTCATCAATCAAAATGTCAATAAAAGAAGGAACCTCCTTTGAATGCCACAAAATTGTTTATACACACTTTAATAACAGAGATTCATCACTAATTGTATGAACGTGACCACATAGATGGAATAAACCATGAGCTTTTGACGCAAAGAGGGTGGGTGGGAGAGGAAAATGGGGGTAAATGGTGTGCAAAGGGATGAAGAAAAATGGATGGGAAGGTGGGCAAATGGGTGAACTGAATCCCCAAAGAGTAAAACGATGGCAAAATGCTTCTCCAAATGAGTGGAGAGCAACACCATCAAACTCAAGCACCACCACCACCAAAACAATTACCAAATGCACCATGAAGACCTCCACCTAGCACTCTGATACCATGTAGAGAGTACACGTGCAGAAGCAAAATGAAAAGAAGAGTGTACTCACAAAAGAAGGATTGTGTGAGACTCAAAATGAGTAGACCATGAAATGGATAAACTCACGTGGATTAGAAATGAGCTTGCTTTCCAAGAGCATGGGGTAGGCTCATCAAGCTTCTAACCAAGTAGAAATGGGGGGAGAGGCCCTCCTTATATAGATTTGGCAGGGGCTCTCCAAAGTACATCTCATGTGGGATAATTCCCTTGAAAGGAGAATGAATACAATGGTAGAAGGAAATGGCAAGGTACCCAAATGAGAAATAAGCTCGTGGACTATCTTCATGGGAGTAGTCAGAAATCTAAGCATGAGGAACATTTTCTGAGACCAAAGGGGTCATCAAAACCAATCCCCTATAAGAGTTCTCCTCTGCCACTACAAACTTTACTGGGATCACATTGGTGGGATCTTGCGGTTGGTTTCCTAGGACCGGTTGTGGCCTATATGGTGCCTGATATTGCTGTTGTGGTCTATAATCTGGTTGTTGGTATTGGTTATGATACCTATCTTATTGCTAAGGTTGTTGATAAGTTTGTCTTATAGCCTGCCTATTGTATGGACAATCTTGAGTCATATGGTTCATATATTTCCTCTCAATAGTGTAGTATTGACCACTAGGATTTCCTTGGGGTTGAGCCATCATCGGCCAAGCATTAGCCATGTGGTCGTGATGTGACCCTTGGTGCTTGTCTATTTTGGACTCCTAGCTTCTTGGCAACCTGCTCAGCTATTTCATCTATTTCAGTGGAGGTTCTAGAAGTATGACTAGTAGAACTGTCAGAATCCTTATAGAATTTTGACAATTCTAATTTCTCACTGAGGTTGTCTTCTATGTCAATACAAATTTGCACACGCTCTTCTATGGATCTAGGCTCTTTCAAGTACACATATGATCTTAACTTGGTGCTTAGTAAACCATCTAAAAACAAGGCCACTTGCTTGGTCGGTGTGGGTAACTCTGGGATAGAGCATCTTTCTAAGTACTGTTTGAATCGTCTTCCTACAAGTCACACTGTTTCTTAGGGTGTCTGCCTGAAGCTATAGATCAAGGATGATGGATTATGCTTGATGCCACTCTTGTTGGTAATTGGGTTGTTTATAGGTTGAAACCAAGCTAAAGCAGTACCGTTGAGGGTCTATCCAAATGCCTCGAACTGTGTGAACAAGTCCTCAACCTAGTCAACTCTTAACACCTCTTTGAACTCGGCCACATGATTATAAGGATCACCTGGCCCATCAAAATAGTTCTTCATTGCCTTGAACACTTGAGAGGGTCTAAGGGTTAATAGATACTCTTGGAGCCTAGGAAATGGAAAATCATGTTCATCTCTTTGATGCCTATGTGCTCGATTTCTCTCTCTTTCAGGGTGAATGTACAATAAAGATGAAAAATTTTTGCTAAGGTGAGGATGGTGATGATAATGATGATGGTGGAGAAAAACTCAGAAACGAAACTAAAAATGACTATTTTTTTACCTTCCATCATCAGTACTCTACGCCTTATCATCACATGCTCGTCCTCCAAGCTCTCTCCTTGGCAACGGTGCTAAAATTGGTGTCACTCTAGCACAATGGTAAGTACCAACGTGAGGAGATCAACCTCATAAATGTCAATCCGTGGAGATGTGAGGACTGGTATGAAGATCGTGAGCAAGTGAAGGCACAAGTGTGTGAGTGAGAAGCACACAAGCATGCTCACACAAGGTAAGACCAAAGAGTGGAACAATGGAAGGTCTTCGATTACAAAAGAATTATCTTACAAAGCTCAAATCTCTAACAAGATAACCTCAAAAGATGAGCTCCCTAGCTCTTTTTATAGTTTTTTGAGTGGTTTTGGCCCTCTCCAGACCTAGTGTTTGGCCTAGTTAAAAATTAAGTTCCAGGGCTTATTTGGGGGCTCAAACGAAGTCTAAAAAATTTGAAAACTGGTACGTAGATACTTCTATTGCTCCTCAAGCTCGAGGACTCCTTGTCTTGAAAAAATGGAGTTGGAAAAATGTGAAATGATATTTACAATAGTTTTTAGTGATGAAAATCACTATTTTTATAGGGATTTCTTCTGAAAATTTTACATGTGCTTCTTGGAGCTCCCTAAATGCTCCCTCTTCTTGTGTGTCCACTTCTTGATGTGTTCCCGTGCTTTGTCCTTGACCTTTTTCCTTAACCTTGAGCTTCAACAATAACCATTTGTGGCTATTTTCTATAGAAGCTCCTCCATAGTCTATGTTTACATATC
Organism: Ceratopteris richardii; assembly: GCA_020310875.1. Classification (NCBI taxonomy): domain Eukaryota; kingdom Viridiplantae; phylum Streptophyta; class Polypodiopsida; order Polypodiales; family Pteridaceae; genus Ceratopteris; species Ceratopteris richardii. The sequence goes on along the minus strand of CM035422.1, from coordinate 132,170,911 downwards.
AACATATTATATTTTAGTTTCATATGCATAAAACAAGTCAGAATTTAACGTGCCTTTTAAATTGAGGAGAAATTTTCTTGCAGAATCCAAGGTGTGACTTACGTGATACTTTCATAAACCGAATCAACTCACCAACTATGGAACATGACTACGTATTTAGTACATGACTACATATTCTATAACATCACCAATATCAGGTCATAGATTTGCATTTTTGTTGCTTGGTTATTGCAGTTGGTTTGTGATTTTTCAAATCACATCTTTCTAATACATCTATGACACACAAACAACACTAACAACCCATTAACAATTTTCTTCACATTCAAAGAATAGCTTTCGTTGTCGAATTTCAACTCAATTTTTTTGCAAAAAATGAACTAAGCCTAGGGTCTGGGTACTTGATTGAACCTTTACCATTTAAAAATGCATACCTTACATCAATTTGAAATATCCAAAATTCTGCAATATCCATTAAAATAAATCCTCTTAAATTTTCCTCATTTTTCAGGGAACCAAAAGTCTCATCAGAATTTATACACTCTGTCTATGCATAACCTTCTACAAGTAGTCATTGTTACACTATGTCTATTCCAAGCTCACCATCTAGACTTTCATCTCCACTTCATTTCATGTAACAATGTGAAGAATACATAGCTTATAGATCCATATTTCTTTTACTTTTGAGTATTCTTGTTGCATTTTTCCAATACTTGCTTTTGCTCCACTAGGTGAATCATTCTTTTGATCATAATCTACTAGACTATGGAATGACTTTGTAGATGGTTTTGAGATTTCTTTGGGTCCGCAGGATACATGATTCTGGTTGTTCTTCTTTCTTTTCAACTATTCTTTTCTTTCATCTTTTTCAATTTCAAAGGCATACTTCTTTTAATCAGCAAGAATGTGTCCATTTTTCCTGTGTCACTCCACTTTTTTTTAGTGTGTACTTACATATAAATTGTATTCAAATCTCTTAAACATGTAGAAACTCATTGAATTAATGTGAAGAATGCTCACCATCACCTTTTCATCATAGAACTTTTATTGCATCCCTTTTTCTCTTTCAACTTGATTTTTTAATATTTTAAATTGATCAAAGACCAAAATTTTAGCTTTAAAAAAGTTACATATACTTTTCTTGAATGATCCTCAATGAATGTTATATGGGAGTTTCTTCCACTGATTGATATTCTTTGTTGTTTGCGATATACCTAAATTGATTATATCAATTTTGTACTTAAATTTCTTTTTTAGATTAGTGGATGCCTTGATTACACAAATTGATAGGCTTAATGTAATTCTTGCATTTATACGACTTTAAATTAAATATGTTTCAAGAACTTGAGATTGCATTGACTTGAACCCTCTATGAATTGCATGTACAATCTTTATGGATTTTCCAAGTATAAATTTTGAAAGAGCTATTTTCCTTGTTTAAAAAACATAGATCCTTTTGATGGCATCATGTTCACATCAAAACTGAAATTTCTTCCTACTTATTTACCTTTAGTCACTAACATGTGCTTATCTAGTGGATCTTCCACAAAGTGTCCATAATTTTTGAATTTACGTTACAAACCTTGCTCCATCATTTGACCAATGGAAACAAGGTTTTTGGTAATAGCAATAACATAAGAACATCAATCATATATTTTCTTTTCAATACATCTATTTTTCCATAGAAGTCATCATATGCCACATAACATATAGCTATTTAGAATTATTAGCTACCTTGCTAGCTTTTTCATTTGCTTTATTACATGTTTTGTGGTAACACTCATTTGCATGAATATTTTTTCCACAAATGTACCTATCCCTTTTGCTACCATCCACAATTACCTCACATTTCCCTATCCTTCTCTGATGTTCTCTTCTATTGGTGATTAAGGGCAAGGGAGAACATGCAAACAACATAAGGAAGAAGAAGAAGAAGCACGAAACACAACACTAACTATATTACTAAGTGAATTAGTAGCATGTAAAGTTAATCAATATACATACGAGATAGACAAAAAAACCTCTTAACACTAGTGCTGTAGCAAAACATGATAATATAGTGTCATTTTTCCTAACAAATTAAAAAAAATCAAGTGTAATAATCAAATAAAATCATGAAAAACCTTCAAGCCCCATAAAGGCTTATACGTAGACGTCCTATGAAAAATCATAAAGGCTTATTGAAAAGGTGTACAACATTATCCTATGTGGACACATAAGCCAAGATGATCTCTCCAACAAAGATTCTCTCCTTGACATAATGATAGTGAACCTCAATATGCTTTGTGCAAGCATGGAACATGGGGTTTCTTGCAATTGCCAATGTTATTAAATTGTCTATAAAGATGGTGGTGGGAGAAGACTAACCAACATTGGAATAAATCAAAAGTAATCTAAACCACACACACTCACTAGCAGCTGCAAACCTGCTCTATAATCATCCTTACAATTAGAAGTGTTCATTTTAGGCTGCTTCTTGCTCAATCAAAATAAGCATGAGCTACCAAGATTGAACTAAAAAACTCTTCTAGATATAGCATTATCATAGCAACGAGCCCTATTTGAGTCTAAAAAAAGCATTTAAAGTGATCCCCCTCGACATAAAACAACCTAATTAGTTGGGTACCACTAAAACATCAAACGATGCAGTTAAGCACCTGTGAATGCTTAATACATGGGCTATGCATAAACTTGCTAATCTAAAGAAATCAAATTGAATACCTGATTGGATTATGCATGAGTAAATCAAGCATCCAATAGCCTACTAATAGAGAACAACATCAAATGCATCTCCAATAGCATGAAGACTCAATTGTAAACCCATCTCCATCATATAGGTTTTCAAACTTCAATGCCAAAATAGTACAATAACATGTCAACATATTTAATTTGACACAATGCTATTGCACCATGAACTTGCATAAGTTGAATGCTCGAATAATAATACAAAAACATAAAGTTTTACATCTCAAAATAGGAATGCAAATCAGCCTTAAATTCAACAATATGCATCTCATTAGGACTAGTGTGTAGCATATCATCAACATATACAAGAATGATGAGAAGTACATCATTTGCATGCCTAACATATAAGGCTCTCTCTATTGGAGTGTTCAAAAATCCATGTGCTAACAAGTAGGCATGTATCGTTTCATACCAGATATTGAGCTAGTCAAAGTGGTGACTTGGAAAAGTGGTGCACAGGTGGTGCACAAGTTGCCAAGGACATGGGTACACAAGTAGTGCACAAGTATTTTGTGTACAATGTTCTTGAAGGAAATGTTAAATGCAAGTTGCAAAAAGGTCTTTTTGAAGGGTTAATAAGGCTTTTGAAGTGTTATGGAAGGTCCACGTGAACTCTGCCTTATGTGTACACTTTGGAAAAACTAAGATCAAAAGTGAAAAAGAGGAAGTGAAGATGATACGCAAGAGATTATGTGTGGGCCCTCATTAAAATTTTTGTTTTCCATAAAGTCACTACAAGACAAAATAAGGAGTCATTGGACTTTACATGAGAAGGTTCTTGGGACAACAAAGTAAGCATCAAGATAGACAAGTAGTTGAGAAATGAAGCAACACATGTAAGAGGAATAGACATTGTAGAGGAGCATTCTTGGAGGTCGACTAGGATCAAGATCATACACTATGATGTAAGAGAAAGATAGAGCAAGAAACACTCACTTAGGCAGCTCATAGAGAGACAAACTGTGCAAAAGTATGCGAAGAGAGTGGGTAGAGAGCAACTAAAGTGTGATAAAGTATCATGAAGGAGCATTGCACGTTGACAATAGAAGTGATTAATCCTTCGACCTTATTGGAAGCTTGAGTGCAAGGAGTGCACAAGGGCAAGCTACTAGATAAGGTGAAGGACCGACACAAAGACTGATTGCACAAGTAATTGTGATATTTTGTGTACTTGTGTGTCTACCTCTTTGGCTTAAATGGACATGCATAGAGAACATTTTGTCTTATTCTAGACAAAGCTACTGTAATCTTTTATGCTAATCAAGGCACATAAACTTTCAATGCAATTTGTCTTTCTTCTTCTTCTCCATTTTTCTCATACAAACACTCAAGCCTCTTTCAACTAAAGAATCCCCCAATTGAGTTTGGCATGCCTAGTGGGACAAGGAAGCTTGATCATAGGAGAACAACAAAAAATAGGTGAACAAGAAGTGCAAAGGTGTCGACATTGTGATTGAAGAAGTAACTTTTCCTTTTCCTTGGAATTCAGCTTAAGCCTAAGGAAAAGGATGCAGAGCTCATGATTGCAACCTGGTCACAAAAATTAGGAGTTTCTTTTAAAAAAACAAAAAAGAAATTCACTTGTAGGTCAGCTAGTCCTCTTTCATCCACATCCTCTCAAGAAGAAGCACACCAAGAGTCAAGTACAAATGAATTGAACAAGAAAAAGCGGATACTTGATGATACACCTACTCCAAGTGAAGAGACACAATCAAAAGAGGAGCTTACAAGCACAAGGGAAGCCATTGGATAAGCGTTTAGCAGGGCCCAAAAAGAGCTTCAAAACTTGCACATAGCCCATGCCCCTATGGAATCTAAGGCTTTCAAGACTATTTAAATCCATTAAAAAGGAATTTAGAGTTTTTGAAATATTAAAAATGAATCTAAAGTTTTGGTCAGGAGTTTTGCAGATCATTGATGAGGCATCCACATCCACTTTGGTTGCAATGACATTGCCATTTGACATATCATGAACTATACATCTGTTATCAGCAAATTTCACCATCAAGCCCATCTTGGCTAATGCTCAAACTAATAATAGATTTTTCTTGATCCCTAGCATAAACAAAGCATGTGAAAGTGTGAAAGAACTACCATAATTAGTAATCAGACTGATCTTACCAACTCCCATGATAGGATAAGAGGATTTGTTGCCACATGTGATAGTATTTTACCTGTAGGGGCAGAGTAAAGTGAACTAAAGAAACTGCACTGCAAGGTAATATCTTTGGTTACCCCACTATCAAAGTACCAAACATCTGAGTCTACTACAGACATGCAATGCTCATGAGAAGATGGATCATAACTCCAAACAATAGTAAACACCCCTTCTTCATTTTACACAAGATTAGCAGACCTCTTTTTTGTGTAGAGGCTTTTGCAACAACCATTCTAGCCTCTTTTTTCTTTCCCTCTTTTGCAGCCAATTTTGGAGAACTCTTTATGAAATGACCATTTCCTTTACAGTATTTGCATAACTATTTTTGCTTTGCTATTTTCTTCTCATCTTTGTCTTCCTTTTTAATCTTTGCAGAATTAGCAAATTCTGCTTACTAGCAGATGATCTCCATTTACTTTAGCAAATTCTGCTTACTAGCAGATGATCTCCATTTACTAGCTAAGAAAGCTTGATCTGCTACATGCATAACAGACCTCTTCTGCCTGGACAAATCTTCCTATAACAAAACATAGACTAACTCCTCAAATTTTAAGGCATTTGGATTGTCTTACATAATCAATCAAAGATTAGAATCAAAACTCTTATATGAATCTAGAAGACCATTAAGGACAGTCTGCACAAGTGAACTATCTGGTATGTCTTCATTAGCAAAAATCAATCGTTCCTTCAAATCTTTGATCTTTGGCAAAAAACTATCCATAGAATCTCCTTCATTCATATGCTTACTCTCCAAGTGTTTTTGGAGGTAAGCAACACGAGCCTCATTTCTTGCCTAGTACAAAGTGGTAAGTGTATCCCAAGCATCCTTTACTATTTCGCAAGAGAGAATATGAGGGATAATGGCATGTTTGATAGACAAGGCTATCAATTCATGTGCCTGAGTATCTCTACCATCCCAATGAAGTTGCTCTATAGTAGGTACACCAAGAATTGCAACACGAACAGGAATGTGAAGATCATCATCTTCAACATCATCTATGTCACCTTCAATAACTGTATTTGCAGGTGTAGTAGGTCATTTTTCAACCCTGTGCACAATATTCCACATTATGTTTGGGACCAATACATGATGCATCACATACATAGAAGCATACATAGCACATGAACATACACAAGCACATACACTGTCACAACCACATACACATAAACCATATAATCATATATAATCACATATTCAAACTGACAAAAAGACAATACTTTAGGCAAAAACACATACATGAAAACATAAACATATCCATACAACCCATAGGCACATTTACACCAACACAAAGATATACGTAAATGCACACATATGTATACCCACAAACACACACACACACACACACACACACACATATATATATATATATATATATATATATATATATATATATATATATATATATATATATATATATATATATATATATATATATATATATATATATATATATATATATATATATATATATTGTTGAGCACATGAAAGTCATATTGGTGAAAGTCAAGCATGGTCAAAGTCAATAGGTGCAAAGTCAAAGTGCTAAAGTGTAGGTGTCAAAGTGCACAGGTAGTGCACAATGAATTGTCCACAAAGGGTAAATTGGAGAAAGTGGGTTGCAGGTTGCAGAGGTATTTCTCTAATTTTGGAGAAGACCCATCTTCCTGTTATGGAATTTTTCCAAACTCAAGTAGAGAAAAAGCATATGAAGAAAAAGAGGAAAACACTCAGGATACTGATTCGAGTGAAACAGTCTCAATCAAAGTCCATAGCAAAGAGAAGAAAAGCAAAGCCCTTAAGTACAATAGTGATGAAGTTATTCCAACTCATTTGTCAATGGCCACTTTTTCATGGATATTGGTATGGCTATCTTCTGTTATGTCAAATTTTATGATAGTAAGTGCAGGGTTTTACAAGGATGTGGAAGGAGTACCTGCAAGTCTTTGGAAACAAAAGATGCAGTATGAATGAGATAATATGTTATGGACAGATTTAAGGGGGCCCTATCAAGTCATCAACATGCCCAAAATAAAGACAAAACAAATGAAGTGCAATACAATTGGAGATTATGGAGGAGTTTCTCTGAGTCAACGCATCAAGATCATGGCTCAAGGCATATCATCAAGCCAACTAAAGAATTATGGATCACCTGGAACCGGAAAAATTTGTTCAGGTTGTACATAGCTTTCTCATTTCATTTTGCTTAAGTTTTACCAGTTTTCTTTATCCAATTCATGCTTGTTCCTTGAGTTTTTAGCAAAATTAGAAGGCATTTCATAACCTTTGCAACAGTACATTTTCTGGAAATTTTTCAGCATTTTTTAGAATTTTACTAGCATTTTTTATCCTTTTTTGATGTCATTTTCTTGCCAAATAGGACGAATAAAGGAAGCTCTCTACGGTTTTCTGTGATAAAATTACCCTAGAACTGTAGAAAAATTTTTCAAAAATTTTTGAGATTTTTTTTGGATTTTTTATCAATTTTTTGGGATTTTTTCTGGGTTTTTCTCACATTTTGGGGATTTTCAAATAAAAAAAAGGCCCCCCCTTGGCTTTTTCGGGTTCCTTAAAAAAAAAAAAAAAAAACTCCCACTCCTCTCCCCCCACCTCCTCCCCCCCCCTCCCCCCCAACACCTGCAGCCCCCCACCCTCCCCCCCCCCCCTCCCCCACCTCTTCCCCCCCGTCCCCCCCCTCTTCCCCCCCCTCCCCCCCCTCCCCCCCCACCCGCAGCCCCCCACCCGCCGCCCCCCTCCCCCCCCCATCCCACCCGCAGCCCTCCGCCGCCGCCCCCCCTTCCCCCCCCCCCCCCCCCTTGATGAATTTTTTTTATTTGTATTTTTTTTAATTTTGTTTTCTTTTTATTTATTTTATCTATTTTTTTATTATTTTATATTTTTATTTTAATCATTTTATTTTTTAGTTCTTTTTAATTTATTTATTATTTATTATTTTAAATTTATTTTATTTTTTATTATTATTTTTCCATTAATTTATTTTCCATTTTGCATTGCATGCGCGTTCGGGAATTAGCAAAAAAAAAAAAAAACGTTTTATTTTATTTTTTCTTTTTTTATTATTTTAGTATATATATATCTAAATATTTTTTTTTTTTCATGGCTCAAATCTTTTGGCTCTGGATCGCGCCTCAGATGGCTATTTTTTTCAAACTTGGAGTCATTTTCATGTATTTTGGCACCCCTGGATTCATTTTTTGGCTTTATTTTTCCAAATTCCCAATTTTTTCTCTGACTTTTGGTCAAAACCCACATGTTTTGGACACATTTATCACATGTTTTATTTTAAACACATTATCCGCATTGTCTATTCTCACCTCATCTCACCATATGTTGCACATTTTCCCATATGCACCCTTTGTAACTCTTCTATTTGATCATTGTGGCCCTCTCCAGACCACATAATCCTCCTACCTCAACCTCCCTTTATCCTTCTGCCCAGCCACATCCTTACCCCTCCCTGCCCTATCCATCTTAGCCCCTCAGCCCTCCATTCCCCCTCTTTTCCACCCTCCCATTGCCCTCCTTTGCTTTTGCATGCAAAAATTCCAATTTTGGGTTCTTCTGTGGTGCTTGTTCTCTGCTGCTCTTGGTGGACCTGGTAGCTACTATGGTGTGCTTTTGAGATTTTGTAGCACAATGAATTGTCCACAAAGGGTAAATTGGAGAAAGTGGGTTGCAGGTTGCAGCGTACGTGAATCGACACTCAAATGAAGGCAAGGACTATTCTTGGACCATTCTAAGTGTAAGCAAGAGTAAGCATAGTCTAAGCAAGGAAGGAGAGAGAAGTGAAGAGACACACAGGTGCGACGCAGAGAAGTGAAGTGCAAGGTGTGCATGAAGAGTGACCAAGGAAGTGTGCAGAGAAGTGCTAAGCTAGTCCCCCAAGGATCCCAAGGTCTTATTGAAGTGTGTGCGTGCCGACAGAAGGTACCCATCCCTCCCCCTTAGTGGAAGCTTGGTGCAAGGTGTGCACAAGTGCAGGCTTGGAGAAGGTGGAGGTTTGGTGCAGAGGAGGCCGCCAGCAACAAGTCCCTTGGATATTTGGTATTTTGTAATTGAGCACTCTGTGGGATTTTGCACAGAAGCATTGGATTGTATTGTGCTTCAACATTGTAATTGTCTTATTATAATCAATCAACAGAGGCTTCCAGTGTGTATCTTTCTTCTTGTCTTTCCCTTTTCTCCTACAAACACTCAAATCCCTTTTTGTCCAAGAATCCCCCAACACACACACACACACACACACACATATATATATATATATATATATATATATATATATATATATATATATATATATATATATATATATATATATATATATATATATATATATATATTAAGACCCTCATATACCTAACTCACACACAACACATATAGACCCACGCAAACAGATATCAACAATGCACATATAAATACCTTACATATAACCATAATTATCACACGTCACATAGCACTTTAGAGTACATGCACGCACAAAAACATACATGTACATGTACATACATTATCTTAAACACATATACATAATCATATCCACCTATATAAATGCACAAAAATACACATACATAAGTATATAGGGCTGTATTCACAAACACAATCATAAACTCTCATGGTGACACACAAGCACATGAAATTAAGCACAATCAGGAAATACACACACATACACTACTAAATTCATGTTTTTTGTTTTTCTCCTTCCTACATATACACAATCACAACAACATCAGTATCAACATCATATCAAAGATCAATATAGAGAGAAATAAACCAAAGAAGAGCAATTTAATTTTTTATAGTTTTCTTGTCACAATGGATTTCATCCCAACATCCCCCCCACTAAACCTACATATCAACCCCCGATGGGCCAATGTGCAAAGCCAATAAAATCACATAAGAATTCTTTTTTAAATAGTTTTTATCTCTATCTCAATCTTATGATCAAAAACATATTCGATCAACATAGTACTATCAAAAATAAGTTAGAAAAGTCTTATAGATATCACTCGGACTCTCTAGAAACAATCATTCCTATCAACGTGTTTCAAAGTCAATTTTCATTGTTTTTAAATATTCTTATGCTATCTTTTTTGTTTAAGTGGAAAGTCATAACCCCTAACCAGAGCCGAGGATCTAGAGATATGCACTAGCAAGAACTAGGATGTCACTTTCCAAGTGTTTTGGAAACATCACATAGCCTATCTATATAAAAAATAGCCTTCTTTTTTCTAAGATCTTCAAGTTGGATTGATATATTTAATGAGGTCTATAAGGCATCTTAACCTACTCTCTCAAGTGTACATGCTCTTACTAGCTTTTCTAACCATATCTTATCGTAATTAAAATTTTTCTTTTAATTCCTTATAACATTCATTGCAATTTATGATATGCATTAAAAACAAAAACACAATAGAACAAAAAATGGTAAGAATAAAGTAGAATACATTCCCCTAATTTTTTAAATTGCTTCACATTCCTGAATATCATCTTCATCTTCAAGCAATTCTTGATCTTCATATTCATCTTAATTTCTTTTCTTAAACAACTTGACTCACTTTCTTGCAGTTAAAGACTTCAAAGGAGTTTTGTCAAATTCTCTAAGTTCATAAACACAGAGACAACTACAAACGTCCCAAACAATTTCTTTGTCAACTTTCTTCTCATGTCATACTGAGTATCAAACATATTTTCATACACTAATACCCATTTGTTAATTTCTATCTTGTGTGTTCTAAGTCAATGTGTTTTATCAAAATATATTTTGTTCTTTATTCTTGAATCCTTTATTTTTTTGCACAACTTCTTTTCAAGTTTTTATTTCCTTGTTCAAGTTGTTTAATTATTAATGCTATTAGTTCTTCACTTGTCATATTATCATTCCATGGGAGTGTCATCCATGTCAATATCTAAGTTTGGATAGGGAAAACCGGCTTTTTGAATTTACATCAGTTATATATCCTACAGACTGAGTGTACATCATCCTATCTGCCCATAATGCAAACAGGTGATATAAACGCTAGTGTTTTATGTCTCCATTGTTGCTCTTCAAGATTAACTTCACAATATAAGGATGATCTCTCTATCTTACCATTGGCTTCAAGATTAAAGGCAAGAGACAAACACAAATGAATATGGGATGGTGGATGTCTTAGAGAATAGTTAAAGGAAAATGGTGAGAGGCAAGGATCAATATGCTATACATGAAATCAGACAATTGGGAGGAGTTACATATTGGCAACTTGCATGAGAGTAAGAGCATAGCTAAGCATTCATATTTGATATTCATCTCTGTGAAAATGCCAAGGAACATTTGAACATTTACAGGTGACCCAATTCTATGCTTCTTGACAGTATGTTTACTTTATATATTCGCATAAATATTTCACTTATGAACATTATTGCAGCCCATTCTTAAAGCATTGACGCTAAATATTTGTTCTTATTTTTACGAACAAACTAGGATGCCATTTATATTGATGATTATAAGTTGCACAAATGTGTAATTTAGCACTAAGAATATGAAGATGCAAGGTTTATCCTCTAAATGCATTGAATGTAATTGTCGTTGATGATTATGCTATTGTTATTTTCTATTTTGAAGTGCCCAAATTCAAAGTAAATTAAATGATTTCTTGATTCAATTGTTTGGGATGACTATATATCTCCACTTGCATATGAAAACTCATGTTCTTTCACATAAGTTAATAGTAGCACAAACAGAGGAAATAGTAGTTTCTTCGATCCAACTGTTTGATTGAAGAAGGAAACCATCACCCATAATGCATATACCATGATGATGCTCTCATAGTATTGTGAGGAGGTGAATGTAGATAGCAAAGATGAGAGGGTGTTTGCAAAAGCCTGCTCTACACCAACCTATTTCTTGATTGGAAACTCTAATAGACCTCTTGTACAATCAAAGCATGCATAAAAATGACCATAGTATTTCGGAGAACTGATCTCAAATATTTTAGTCAAGGTAGACTAATTCCAAATTTTTCTCTTGGCTAGAAAACGTTATGTTTATGGAAGAATGCTCTCAAGGAAATGCTAAGTACTCATAGCTTGCTATGAATCAAGGAAAGACCTTTTGCATAGTTTCAAATGGGAAGGTAAATGAGCTAGCACAAGTTATTTCACAAATTGAGAGTGACTCGGGAGTGAAAATTATGTTTAAGAAGTTATAGGTGTGATTTCAACTTTTTAAGAAGCAGACAATACATATACATAGTCATAGAGATACATTCATATCTCCACACACATATCTCCAATGATCAAAATAGTTCATTCACATACTGATAGGAGTGTTACCTTCATGATCCAAGCATTAGATAAGTTAATTAGATCATTTCGTCACTTTGATGCCTTTATGAAGTTGACATACTTGAGCTACACACTGCAGTCATGAAGAATAGATGGAAATGATGATAAAAACTTCAAGTATATGTATTAAAATTTAAATTACAATACATGGAGGTTTTGGAGGACTCCAACAAACACTCAGAAAGTTAGTAAGAGCTCTAGCATTTCCCATGACT
>CM035422.1:132125957-132148457 GCA_020310875.1 Ceratopteris richardii | reverse complement strand
CTCGTGGATGAAGTGGTATTGGATCTCAATGTGCTTTGTTCGAGCATGGAACACTCGATTCTTGATGATGGCCAAGGCAGACTAGCTGTCCGTGCGGATGCGGGTGAGAGTAACCTGCAAAACACCAATGTCAGATAATAAACGTTGAAGCAAGATGGTCTCACATGCTGCAAAGGTGGAAGCCCGGTACTCATCCTCGGTGGATGATAGAGCAACTGTAGGTTGTTTCTTACTTGCCCAAGAGATAGGTCTTGAGCCAATATGTACCCAGAAGTAGACCGTCAAGAATCAGGATCACCAGCCCAATCTAAATATGAATATCTAATGAGTTCGATGCCCTCTCTGTACCAAACAACATGATCTCAAGTGAGGGCAAGGTATCAAAGTAGTCTCTGAGCAGCATCCCAATGGGTCTAACGAGGCTGATGTGCAAACTGACTGAGTATACCAATTGCACAAGCAATGTCTGGTTTAGTGTTGGCAAGATAGAGTAATGAGCCAACAAGCTATCGATAAGTATGCACATCCATAAGCGATGATGAATCCTCCAATGTGAGCTTGATGTTTGGATCAAGTGGTATAGATACTGAGCGACACTGCTCCATGTTATATCTGGAGAGAAGATCATAGCAGTACTTTTTTTGTGATAGGAATATGCCTTCTTTGGTTTGCCAAACTTCCATACCTAAGAAGTAGTGAAGTAGGCCAAGATCTATCATAGAATACTCAAGGTGAAGTTGTGTGATGATGAACTGGATGCATTTTTCATCTGAACCTATCAATATCGAGTCATCTACATAGAGGTAGATGATGGCTACTAAGGACTCATTCTGGTAGATGTACAAGTTTGCATCAGCACTGCTTCTATGAAATCCTTTATCTGAGAAGAATTGTGAATCTTTTCATACTAGGCCCTAGGAGCTTGCTTGAGTCCATAAAGTGCTTTATGAAGTTTGCATACTTGGTCTTCCTTTCCTTTGATCTTGAATCCTTCAGGTTGTTCAACATGTACTTCTTCTTGAAGATCTCCATTGAGGAATGCACTTTTGACGTCCAGTTGGTAAATGGGCCACTTAAAGTGAGCACTTAGTGCTAAGAAGTAGGAGAAAAGGTTTCTTCATAGTCAATGCCATGTTGTTGCTCGTATCCCTTAGCTACCAACCTTGCTTTGTACTTGTCTAATGTACCATCTGATTTGTACTTAACTTTATAAAGCCACTTAACTCCTATGACTTGATGACTTATGGGCTTAGGAACAAGGTTCCAAGTCTTGTTCTTCTCGATTACATCCATTTCCACTTGCATAGCATCTTCCCACTCAGGTTGGGCTTGAGCTTCTTTGCAGTTAGAAGGTTCCGGGATTTGTTGAATCTGATGCATCAAGGCATCATTGACATAATGACTTTTTTCTCATTGTCTCTTGTCAATAAGTCTTTGATATTTTCTCAGATGACTTGAAGTACTTGCTTCTAGTGTTTGCTTTGAAAAGACTACGTCCCCCTCTGAAGTGGAGATGGGTGGACTGAGACTTGTGTTTGGATCTTTTGTTGAATATCTTGAAGCTTCATTAAAGATAACATCTTTGGAAATTGTAATGGACTGATTCTCGAGATCGTATAGTCTATATGCTTTTGATTGTTTACTATACCCTATGAAATATGAAAATGTGCTTCTTAGACTTGGATTGCAACTTGTTGCGATCTTCTTTTGGCATATGGACAAATGCTTCACTGCCAAATACTAGAAAGTAATGCACATTAGGCTTTCTTCCATAGTATGCTTCAAATGGTGTCTTGTTGTGCAATGCACTAGTAAAGCCTCAATTAAGTATGTGAAGAGAAGTATGCACTACTTCTGCCCAAAACTTGTAGGGTAAGTTTTTTGTTGTGAAGCATAGTTCTCGCTATTTCCATCACACTGCATGTGTTCCTCTCAACTACTCCATTTTGGGATGGAGTGTGCGGTTGAGTCACTTGTCATTTGATCCCCCTTTTGTTTTGAGAAGTTGTCAAAATTATGATTAATAAATTCACCACCTCCATCTGATTGGATGGTCGTAACGGACTTCAAAGCTTCATTCTCCACTTAGGTGATCCATTCATGAAACTTAGTAGAGGTATCAGATTTGAAGAAATACACCCAAATGTAGCAGAAGTGGTCATCTACCAAAAGAAAGAAGTAGAGTGATCCACTGAGAGATGGGGTGTTCATAGGTCCACAAAGGTCCATGTGGATAAGGGCTAAAGGGTTCCTAGCTCTTGTAGATGCTTCCTTTGGAGCTGGAGCCCTATGTTGCTTGCCTTGAGTGCAAGCCTAGCAGACGCTATTGAGTTACCCAAGCTTGGGCAATCCTTTCACTATCTGTATTTAAGAAATTCTTGGTAAATAGGATGTGTGGTCATATCTTTGGTGCCACAAACTAGATAGTGATTCCTTGATAGAAAACAAGATAATTTATATAAGCCCATTTCTTCAACACCTTAAGCGATGATGTCTTTTGTATGAGGATCAATGACTTTGACAGAGGTCTTATCAAACAACACTTGTTTGTTATGGTCGGTAATTGCTTTTACTAACACCAAGTTCATACATAAATTGGGAACAAATAACACATTTGAAAGTGATTTTCCCCTTGAGCGTTGGTGATTTGGACTTTGCTCTTTCCTTCAATAGGTAGACTTTTGTTATTTCCAAGGTACACTTCACCTGTGTGGTCTTCAAGTTCTTGAAAAGAATCCTTATCTTTAAACATATGCGAGGTTGCTCCACTGTTAAGATCCATTTGTGAGGAGAGCTAGATGTAACTAGAGCATTTTTCTTGGTAGAGATAAAGAGTTCTTTGCTAGAGCAATGTGACCTGTGTTGTGACGATTTGGATGAATGCTTGGAACTAGAAAAGGCCTTTGAGGTATGTTTCTTCTTATAATAGAATTTCTCTAAATGACATGTTTTTCCACAAAAGTTGCAAGTGTACTTCTTGACGGAAGTAGTCAATCCTAGCTTGGGTCCATTGTTTGTATGATGAATAGTATTTTTGCCTTTGTTAAAGGGCCCTTTGGCTTTCATTGCAGTCTCTTGTGAGGAGGTTGACTTAGCTCACGAGTCATGGAGCAGAAGACGATGAACTTCTTCCCAAGTGAGGACTTGCCCTTGATTGTACAAGGTCGTTATGAAGGTCTCATACTCCTTAGATAGTCAATCATAGTTTTGATTTGTTCATCAAGTATTATTAATCCTAGCATTAGGGCGAAAAACGGCCGAAAAGGGGTTGTTTGCTAATGAGAGATTAAGGAAATTGACAAATAGCGTCTTTCCACGTGTACAAGAATATAACATTGCTGTCTCTTTTAACCGTATGGAGAATTTCTTTTTTTAATGCAATTTTCTTTCAAAGCGCCGCTAAAGTGATGAAGAGTCTCGTATTCAGTGTACAATTTTTCGGTTTGATGCAAAAAAAGATACTTTTGCACACTACACAAAGCATATTCTCGAATTTCCAAGAAGGAATTGATTTTTGAAGATACGAAATATTTTTGGGTTCACAAAATGTCATGATCATTCAACGACAGGGTTAACATCAAATCAAAAGTTTCCACGTGTACAAAGCCTTTTTTTCTATAAATACTGCCAAAATTTGTGAACGTCGGTTTCTCGCTTTGAACATTCTTCTTCTCTTAAGTTCAAATGGCTTCTTCTTCTCGTCGTCCTTCCAATCGCGTAACTTCATGTGAGGTTTACAACAAAAGAGAGGATTCTTTGTGGAAACCTCTTTCCGTGAAAGTAAATGACTGGGTTACTATGCTTCCTAGCTGTAGAGGTGCCCATAAAGTCAAGCGTGCCAAAAGAGACAACACAAGAAACCATTGGAAGGGACGTATTCTCAGTTTCAAATCGAAGAGATGCGGTTGGTTTGCACGAGTACAGCATGTGTACACCGCTAAGGATCTTGTTTTAGAAAATCATCTGCAATTCCCTTCGTACTGTAAGTGAAGTTTGACAATGCTCTTCTATCATTCCAGTTGATTTTGTATAATGAAACATATGTTTTTGTACTGCAGATATCTTTCCTTCCAATATTGTGGAATGGCAACCTGTTGAATGTTTAACAGGAACATTCAGAGTTCTTCATAAGGAATATGCAGAACTCATGTATGCAGAGAAATCTGTTCAATTCTTCAATAGCATAGAGTTATTTGTCCATTATGCAGAGCTCCTGATCATTCAACAGTTTCAAGTTTTCTCTGCAAAATTAAATTTGACATCCAGAAGGCAATGTCAACAGGCCGAATTTCGAGAAGGATAAAGATTCAATGGTTTTTGCCTATTCATGTCTTTGTAGCATGCTTTAAAAACATGTTATTACAGAAAACAAAAACAATGTGGTTGAATAGGAGAGTCCCTATTTCAGAGATTGATGATGTTTTAGGTAGGGAATGGGATAGCAAAGAAGTTCAAAAGCTAGGTGACATTATTTTATGTAAAGTTAGTCCCAATTCTCTTTCAATCTCATATCAGATATGTCGACAATCTCTGGCTCTAGGATATGACTATAGAAGGTGGAAAAAGAAGCTTGGACTTTGGATAGCCTTGGACTCAGAGGAGAGCTGTCCAGAATTTGAGTTAGAAGTATTGATTCATCCAGATTTTCAATCAAGGAAAATAATTGTCACTGCAAATTGGAATCTCAGAAATGTAAGGGAGCTTCTAGAATACCTTGATGAGGTATCATCTCAGTGTAGATTCTCAATTGATGATGCAATAGTTAACATTAGATCAGAGAAATCATTATCTTGCATAAGCTGCCTACCACCAAGGGTGATTAAGTTCCAACCTTTAAGATTGTAACAAGTTAACCCTGACATTCTTACATAATGTATCTTCATCTAATAGAAGCTTTTATTGATACTTCCATTGAATTTTCTTGGCAGGATGGTTACAAACAATGTGTGTTAAATTATTAATTTTAAATGTCTTAGATATTTTTTAGGTCCTTAATTTCATATTTCCATTGATTTTTTTTTGCAGGAGTGAATTGATGACTAAGAAATAATTATACAGGAACTTGCATAAGTTAATTCTAGATGAAGAAGAGATCTAGAATTGAATATCTAATTTCAATTTAATACTTATAGTCTATCAAAGGTGCACACTAGTCTCAGCTAAATAATTTGATTCTATCCAACTTTTCTGTCCTCAAGTAATGCAAGAGAAATTATCATGGTACACATAACAAGTAATATAAGAGAGTGTGGAGAACTTGGTGCAAATTCCAATCCAAGGTTTGGTATTTCAATATTAGAAGAGCATGTCTTAAGGCATAAAGCAGAGGAGACGAGATAAGTGAAGACGACCGATGCAAGCGACTAGTGCAATCTGAAATTGTCGGATGGCCCTTATCGCTTACATCGGTCGTGTTAGCAAACTACCGCGAGAGAAATTATCATGGTACAAAGGTACACATAACAAGTAATATAAGAGAGTGTGGAGAACTTGGTGCAAATTCCAATCCAAGGTTTGGTATTTCAATATTAGAAGAGCATGTCTTAAGGCATAAAGCAGAGGAGACGAGATAAGTGAAGACGACCGATGCAAGCGACTAGTGCAATCTGAAATTGTCGGATGGCCCTTATCGCTTACATCGGTCGTGTTAGCAAACTACCGCGAGAGAAATTATCATGGTACAAATGCAAACTACCAAGTAATATAAGAGAGAGTGGAGAACTTGGTGCAAATTCCAATCCAAGGTTTGGTATTTCAATATTAGAAGAGCATGTCTTAAGGCATAAAGCAGAGGAGACGAGATAAGTGAGGACGACCGATGCAAGCGACTAGTGCAATCTGAAATTGTCGGATGGCCCTTTTCGCTTACATCGGTCGTGTTAGCAAACTACCACGAGAGACTTCAAGAAGTGACCTTGCGTAAAGATTTGACTCACGAGTATAAAAACTAGCAACAGCGATGAAATGGATAATACGACCGATGCAAGCGATAGGGGCAATCCAAGATTCTCCGATTCCCCGTATCGCTTGTATCGGTCGTTTCCTCTTAATTCTTTATGTCCTTCTGTAACTTCTCGAATTTAAACACTTTCCAACAAGAATGAAGTAAAAAACCCACAATGCATTCATAATTATGACATTAATAAACTTAATTGGACCATCCAATGATCTTTTGTCAATACAACTGTGACCATCTTCCAGATGAAGATTGGCATAACTACATACAATTTGTTAAAAAATAAATCTTCCAACCTTGGTTGGCTTTACAATTGATTTCAATCTAAGACTCAAAAATTGATTTAACCCTTTCTATCCTTTTTAGAGCCTTGCTTTCTCTGTTGCTTCTGTCCCTTTTTGGAGCTTTCAGCTTGACTCTTTATGTTGTTCCCATGCTTTAGTGGTGAGTGAAGAGGAAGCCCTTTCTTTTTATATTCAGACTGTTTTTTATCAGGTGGAGGGGGTGGAGGTGAGTCTGGATCATATGGGCAGATTGCATGTTTCATGATACTATTTATTGCTCTCTCTCTGATCAAGATGATCCATGCTTCCAGGTAGTCTGATAAATTCAATTCAGGACTGTGGAACCTTCTTTCCAAGAATCTTACAGCATTTGCAATCACTCTCCAGCCACATGATGTTGAGTCTCTCTGCAATGGCACATGAATTTGGATGTATCCAAATTGCTTTTGTTCATTCATTTTAGCTATTCCTGGAAAATTCTGATCAATATGCATCTTGAGAAGCTTTGCAGCACTGCATTGTAAAGTGAAAATCAAAACGGGGCATGGCTTTAAAATAGAGAACAACAAAATGTATAGTAACTTACACTTTGCAATTCCCATGCTGTGATGGAAGAGAATTGAGGAAAAGAGCTTGATATGCATTGAAGTCCACAATAATCAAACTCCAATGGCCCCTGTCAATGAGTTGCATGTAAATATACTTTCTTAAATGAAACAAATATGTTTCCAAAATGAAGATGAATACTTACTTTTCAATATATGGGTAAATAACACATTCTACTTCTTCTGTAAAACCCTGTAGAAAGGACTTGGCATCTCCATGTTTATGCAAAAAACACTGTGTCACCAGAGGATCTAAAATAAATACTTTTCTTTGAACCGCTTCCTCACATTGTTGAAGAAGAACCCTACAAATCAAGAAATAAAAATGCAGTTAAGGAACTAGAAAATTATGCAAAACAAAAGCATTTTAAGGCCTCTAGATATACCTGAGTGAAATGTTGACCACACTATCTGATATTTCAAGATGAAGCTCCCTCAACATTTTGTTATCTTCAGGTCTAATGTCAAGAAACAATTCACTTTGCCATGGCATTGCAACATTAACTATAACCTGCCCATCTCCTTTCTTGAGGAGCTCTTTATTTGCTTTCTGTAACTTTTGAATCTGGGTTAAGATGGCACTTTCCTCTGTAAATAATCCCTGCTTTTTCCTCTCCTCCTCACTATTTGCTGCAGTTCTAGTCTCATGATCATGAGTGACTTGAGCGTTGATCTCTTCAATGACAACTGTTGTTTTAGGTGCTCGAGCTGGAGGTATATTTAAAATATCGAAGAATTTTTTATCGTGGTGATCAATAGGAACCAGAGCTTTATCAAACTTATATCTTATTCTTGAAACAATAACATAATCCTTCGCCATTAATGTTACCCTATGAGAATGAGCAGCACATAAGTAGGCATCATTCATGAAATCAATAGCAAAGTCCTCTACAGCTTCTTGCAGGCATAGCAGTGCTTGAGTTTGCCACCTCACATTGACAAAGGATGAGGTCTTCATCAAAGAATAGAGGTTGGCTGAGATCTGCTTGACAACTCTCATAAATGGAAGTCTTGGGATCAACAATCCCACAGACTTTTGAGCTCTTCTAATTTCCCTCAAAGACTTTACATGGTAGTTGACCCTTTTTTTTGAAGGCTTGTCTGGCACATTGGCTTGAACCTTCTGGGAATTTTGCTCCCTTCCCCTCTGCACTTAACACCCTCCCTGCATCCACCCCCATTAATAATGTATTTAATAACATGTATCAGTGCATGTCTCAGTTACAACAACACTATCAGCACCTCGATGCTCAGCATACAAGTTTATTCAGGAGTCATGAAGCATTACAAGGAAGATTCATTGACTTAGAGCAAGAGAAGAAACAATTACAACAGCAGTTTAGTGCATTGCAAGAACAACATGAGCAATTAGTGGCAAATCCACCGCAGCCAGATGCCGAAGAAAGACAACAAATGGATGATCTGCTACACTCCCAAATCACAGAGAACCTCAAGCTCCGCCGCAACATGGCTCTATTACGGAAGCATATGTCTGCAGCCCTGGAAGAAAATAGACGGCTTCAGACACAAAACGAAGAGAACTTGGAATTAGCCATGGACGGTTCCCCACAAGAAATTGACCCGGAGAGATTTAAGGCCATTCCCTCGGACAATATGCAAATCATATTGGAAACCCATGCTGATCTCCTCGAAGCCCATGCAGCCTTAGAAAAGGAAAGAGACGAACTATGAAGGCAATTGGCAGCTCAACCAGCACCACCCAAAGAAGTCCCAACCACAGCTGACACAACTGACGAAGTAGCAGCGCTCAAAGCACAACTCGAAGAATTACAAAAGAAAGTGCTTGTGTATGAACGCCAACCCTCCCCCTTGGTAGAACCAGAACCTGAAGACCTAGTACCAATCGAAGTAGAGGAAACCTTTGAGGACCCGTACGTTCCGATGCCAGCACCTGGAGGCAAGCAAACAGATGAGGGCATGGACACCCTTGAAATAGAGGCTCCGGAATGGATGCAGAAATTGGAAAAAGTGGCCACAACTCATGATGATAGGGTGGCAGTCCAGATAGCATCGATGTCACGCTTAGAAGAGGTGGTTATAAAATCAGACTATTTTAGGAACCTCTCTCATCACAGGTGGATCGGCACCTCCGACGACTTGTATGTTCCTTTTTGTGTCTTAATGGCAGACTATAATGCTGAAATCAAGCACCACATCTCACGGGAACCAACCTCTGCCACACAGTTTGCACCAGACGATATCCCAGAAAGTGCCAAGCAGGGAAATATTCGCCAACCGACTTGGAGAATTTGGCTGCTTGAAACCTACCCGGAAATGAATCGCACATGGAATAACATGCCCCTGTATATCAAGTACAATCCCTGCTACTGTCCTGTTTTCCGAAGAAGGTCGTGGCCGGAATACACAAAGATGGTGCTGACAACCAAAGGCTGCGAGAAGTGGCTCAACTATGTCTACTTAGCACCACCTAAAGGTCAACCTACCGTAGGGTATATGATATCGACAATTCGGCATTGGGGTGTCAGGTTCAAAAACGTACCAGATGTCATGACACAGATGTGTCTTAAAATTTTTGAACTCATGATAGTCACCTTCCGGACCTTCAAGAATGTTAAGGAACCTCACCTCTCTGCGCTCGGATTTAATGAAGGCAATCAGGATCTTGTTTATGCCATGATCTTGTTTATGACAGGGGAAGGGAAGTGTGAATGCAGTGCTGGAAAATGGTGAAGTGGGTGGTGGGGGAATGGGAGATTGTGGCCGTATGGGGGGAGGGAGAGGTGCAGTGGAGGGTGATATGTCCATAAAATCCATGGTGGAAGCAGCAGTGGGAGTGATTGTGAATAGTGGAATGGTGGGTGCAGTGATTGTGGTGAATGTGTACAGTGGTGTGTGCAGTTGTGAATGTGAACTGCCCGAAAGTGTGAGTGGGGGAATGGGGATGTCAGTAGCTGCCGTTAGGATTACAGTGTTAGTGGAGGTGTATACACGGGAGGTGATGAGAGGGTGTGTGGGTTGATTGGCAGTTTGTGCTTCAGTCATGGCGGTGGACTCGGAGGCGGTAACGGTGGTTGTTACATTGGTAAGGGGAGGTGAATGTGGTGGAGTGGGAGGCGGGGGTGGCAAGGGGGGTGATGGGGGTGGACTGGACACATGGGCTTCCTCGGTGTCGTGAGCGGTGTGTGCAGTGCCCGTGGTTGTGGGGGTGCCTTGTGGTCCTGATCCTAATACATTCATTTGTTTCCCTGTTCGTGGGGGACGTCTTCCGTATCTTCTCTCCATTCTGCGTGATTGTGCCAGGGCCGTCTGTACTGCCTCAGGTACTCCTAAGGCATCAGAGATCATATCCAGAGTGGCACGATACTGTTCGTCAACTCCTTCCTCCTCAAGGATTTGGTGCATGATAGCCTTTCCTGCTGCAAGGGATAACTTATGTTGTTGTTGGACCCTGTTGATGGTATCGTAGAGCTTTTTCAACTCCTTTGTATATGCTGGGGCACCCTCTAGCTCCTGTATAACTTCTTGATCATAGTCATGCGCCTCCTCATCAGAAAATCCTTCCTGTTCATCCTCTTGGCCTTCTTCTTCTTCATCCTCCAAGTCCACCACTTCCGGTTGTCTTGGCTGGGGTTGTTCTGTAGCCGTTTGTTGTCCACTACCCCGCTCTGCTTCAACTTCCGCATTAACAGCTTCAATGATTCTAGCAACTTCTTCATCCGTTAGATCTTCCAAAGTGAATCCGTGAGGAAATTCCAGATCAGTAGGTACTGGTGGAAACACAAGGTTAGGGCCATCTGTGCTGTGCCTGGGTAACCTGATAGTAAATGGTTGTACTCGTCTGGGAAGCCTTGGAGTTGTTTCAGGTGTTAGGGTTGCACCGCGGGCTTGTGCACAAGGCATCTGGACGGTGCCTCTCATCTTCTTTGAGGGAGGCCCTACGGCTGACAGTCTGCGTTGAAACTCCTGTGCTCTGGTCCAAATGAGGGCCCTTTGCACCGGTACATCATATGCGAGACATCTATACACAATTCTTGTAAGCGCACAACATCCATACAGTACAGATTTTTGTTTCTTATACCACCTTTGATGAGCCAAATGAATTTGGTCGATAATCCAGTGGGGCATATTGATTGTCAAATCAAAAGCATCTGCTAAGTAGAGGCTAAACCAGAGCTTTTTGGGAGGCATTGTGAACCTTTCCTGCGCGGGGAATGCGAAATGTTGCATGACCATGCGTAAATGAATGGCGATCGTAGGTGTCATCGCGACCATGTCCTTTAACTTCGTCAGATTCCTGTTCTTCATATTATCGGGAACCATAGTCTCTTTCTCCGTAGGAATGTGCATACCTTTCATGTCGAGAGCTTCTCTTACTAAGTTGATAGTCAAGCGGAAACGCTTCAGCTCATTGCCCCTTGTGAGTGATGGGAGTATAAAGGAGCTGTATCCTTTTTGTCTTTGCTTGGAGTGAGGGTGCTAATCAAGTATGAGCACCTTAGAAAATCGGGCTTTGGTAGTTGGAACTTGAAATAATCATAGAGCCCAGCCTTCTTCCATATCGGCTTCAGTCCTTTGTTATTCTGTAGCTTTTCAAACTCCCTGGTAAAGAAGTGGTATCTACCCCAACGTCCATTGAATTCTACCTCGGACCCCCACATGTATGTGCCTTCACCCAGAGGTCCCGCAACGTCACTGAACCAGTGTGAGGTTTTGCCCACCGGCATTGTGTGACCCTGTGGAGGATTCTGAATCGGTATGGCATGTAATGCCCTTAATGCCGCTGGTCGTTCCTTTAATTCCTCCTCGACCGGAAGGCTTTCAATGTCCACAACTTGGGGGCTGGTGCCTGCCTGGGAGCTAGTTCCTACCATATCTGCCATGTTACTTCTTGCTGCCTGTCTCTGTGAGAATATAGAACATGTGTTAACATTGTACAGGACAAGAGAGAACCGTTGTTGTTCCCATTACAACATTAACATGAGGGTTGGGAGCGAATAATAGGTTAGTAAGTGCTCGGTGCGAGTGTGTGTGTGGTTAGGAGTTCAGTAGACCTAAGAGCTAAGTGGAATGATGTAGTGTGATAATGATGTGGTTAGTAGGTTGTCATGGATTTACAAATGGGGTCCGAGGGTTTGTTACAAGTCTTAGGCTGCCAAATGCAGTGGATAGGTTTTGCTCTTGGTTTCGTAGAGACTCTCGAGAGCATTACAAGTGAGTCGGCTTGAAAATGAGGCCTTTTAGGGACCCATTTACCGGTGATTCTGTTTGTGCTCATGAGCCTTGGTGTGTTCCTGAGTGTTGAAAACGAGTGAATGCCGGCTGTGCGAGTGAATAGATCATGCTGTCTAGGGTGTGGTCTTGGTGTAGCTATTTGAGCCCGCCAACAAGCCTTAGGCACCCAAATTTGTCTTGATTGTGGGCTAGCCTTCATCGACTTCTTGGGCACCCAAATAGACTTCACGTTAGCAGAAGAACTTCGGAAAGACTTCTTATTAGTGTCGTGTTGTTGGTTACTAATAAGAGGCTTTGCCCGTGTGGTTGGCTTCAGTGCAACCGGGTGTTCGCCTTTCCGCACCCACACTTGTTTCACTAGCTGAGACATTTTGCTGCGTAGGTACTTTTGATCTCCGACATAGGTAGTACTCTGCTTCTTCTGCCTTTGTTCCACCTTTGGTTGCTGCCTCCCTCTGGCCTTTGGAAAAGAAGGGAGTTCCGTTGTGGTTCTGACTCCTTTTTTGAGATCTTCATTCTTCTGCATCACATAGCCTTGGACAAGAACAGCATGGTCAACTTCATGTGCACCCCTGGAGGGACCAGGAGTCTGTGCCTTTCCTAGTTCCTTGAGTGCTCCATTATTTAACTCCATTGTAATTCTAGTCTGATTCACCCATACCTGAAGAAGTCCACTTCTTAGGTTTAAGTTGACTGCTTGGTCATAAATCCAGTCTTGACCCAGGACAAGGGGTTCCGTGAGGTCCTCATCTTGACATACTAGTACTTTAACTGTCATTGCCTCATCATGAATATAGAGGGGAAGTTCCACCTCGCCCATGCAAGGGGTTTCCACGCCTCCCAATCCTATGAGGTATGCTTCCACAAGATTGACATTTAATTGCAACTCTAGACAGTAAGACAATTTAACAGCACTAGTGGCTGCACCTGAGTCAATCAAGGCTCTTACAGTCCTTGCACTCTTTCCTTGTCCTATATCTAAGGTTATGAAAGGACGTTGATCAGTTATCCTATGTGAGCTAACACCTGAAACTTCACACATAGCCACGTCATATCCTTGATCTGCATATGCATCTTGCCTAGGGTGCTCTCTACCTTGTCTTCTTAATTTCATTCTCCGGATGCGCTCTAGGGATTCTGCTTGAGCTTCTTCTCGAATTCGCTTTTCTTCCTCTTTACGTTGCTTAGCAGTATTGAGTCGACTTAGCATTTCCTCGGTGAGGGATTCCTGATACAACTTGACTCTGCATCCGCTAATATAGTTTGGGAGAACATCACCCTCTAAAGTGGCTAGTTGTACTGCTCCACTCGTGGAGATCCTATTGATGATCATAGGTCAGTAGCCTCTCTTTTCTAGCTTCTTTGCATGTTGTTTCAGTGTGTAGACTAAAACTAGATCTCCTGCTTTCAAGCCCTTATCCTTCACATGGGCATCAAAGTATGCCTTCTGTCTCTTCTTAGCTGCATATATCCCTGCAGCTGCTCTCAATCTTGTTTCTCCTAATCGTTCAAGGTCAAAAAGTCTAGAGGAGAGTTCATGACCCGTCCATTCGTGCTCTTGTGCTACCTTCAATGTAGGTATCAAGAAGTCCAAGGGTAGCATCGCGTTTTGGCCAAATACCATCTGAAAGGGGGTGGCTTGGAGTATCGTTTTGTAGGCAACTCGGTATGCCCAAACAGCATGGTGTAGCTGTTTGTCCCAATCAGAGCGTTTAGTGTTCACTAATTTCGTCAATACATTGCATAAGATCTTGTTGGTGCTCTCAGCCTGGCCATTTGCTTGAGGGTGATAGGGGGCAGACTTCTTATGTACTACCAAGAATTCTTGGAGCAGATTTTCAATAACTTCATTCAAGAAGTGAGTGCCTCTATCACTAACTAGCTCTATAGGTAGTTTGTATCTAGTGAACACATTCTCAAATAAGAACTTGGCTGTTGTTTGAGCATCGTTCTTCGTTGTGGCTTTTACCTCTACCCAGTTAGTTAGATAGTCTGTTGCAACAATGATGTATTCTGCATGAGAACCCTTAGCTGGGGGATTAATAGGACCTACGAAGTCTATTCCCCACTTAGAGAATGCACGTCCACCCATCATAGGTTTCAGTGGCATCTCATCTTTGCGTATAGGATACTGAGTTCGCTGACAAACATCACACCGTTTCACATAGGTATGTGCATCCATGTGAAGGGTCGGCCACCAGAAGCCCGCAAATAGTATTGCCTTGATCACCCGATCTGGTCCAAAGTGTCCTCCTGCTACACCTTGGTGAGCAGTTTCCAAGATCTTGAGATATTCACTTTCATGGACACATAGTCTCAAGTAACCATCTTTACCACGTTTGTATAGATTATCGCCAATAAGAGAGTAATCCTGGGCTTCTTGTTCTAAACTCCTTTGCCTAGCCAGAGTCATGTCTGGAGGGAATGTTTTCGTCCTCAGGAAGGATACTAGTGGTTCACTCCAATCTGGCACAATGGACACTTGATAAAGAGTGGCATGTTCCACAGGTGGTTTAGTGCAACAGATTGGGCATTCCTTGCACAACTTTTGGACATCAGCTTCCATAGTTGGCCAATGTACTCCGAGTCTCCTTAGCGTCTGTAAGGTTCGTTGCTTTGAATAGTGTTGCTCTAATACACCTACATGTGCTAATTGCAACCATTTATTGTATTCGTCCTCTTCCACACAACAAGCCAAGATTCCTTGATCTGTGTGCTTGTACATGCTTCCTGCCATGATGTGGTACTTTTGGGCTTTCACAACCTCTCTATTCTGTGTGTTTACTACTGGATGGTTAGGCCCGTATGTCAATACTGGCACCAATGGCTTAGCCCACTGCGGCACCACTTCCAAATTAAACAAGTAAGCATCAGGAAGGTCATCTGATACTCCTTGTGGGGCTTCTCCCGATGTGAGCCTAGAGAGATGATCTGCTCTTAAATGAGTCCTCCCTTTTCTTACCACAACCACAAAATCATATTCCATTAGCAAGAGAAACCATCTCACTAATCTTCCTGTATTGCATGGCTTGTTTACGAGGTATAGCAATGCCTGATGATCAGTAAAAATTTTAAACTTATTTGCAAGCAAATAGTGTCTAAATTTCTTAACTGCATATACCATGCCTAAGCCTTCTCTCTCCGTAGTGGTGTAATTTCGTTCAGCTGCATTCAATTGTCTACTAGCGTAGGCAATTGGAAGATCCATATTACCTTCACCAGTAGGTTGTGCAAGCACACATCCAATGGCATAATTGGATGCATCCACATGAACATGGAAAGGCTTATTCCAATCCGGTGTGGTTAAGATTGGTGCTGAACATAATCTTCGTTTAAGCTCCTGGAAGGAGTTCTCACATTCATCAGTCCACTCAAAGTTAGTCAGAAGTCCGTACATGGGCTTTGCAATGACAGCATACATGTGAATGAACCGGCGGTAGTAACCACAATGTCCCATGAAAGCTTGTACTTCCTTGACATTCCTTGGCCTAGGTAACTCTGCTATGGCTCTCACTTTCTCTTCGTCAGTAGATATGCCATTCTTTGACACTATGTGTCCTAGAATCTTGCCTTGCCTGACCATGAAAACACACTTTTCTGGGTTCAGGCAGACTTGATATTCTCTACATTTGTCAAAGATTTGTCTGAGTTCAGGGATATGGGTTTGTCTAATGTTGGAATGAGCACAAAGATCATCAACATAGACCTCTAAGTTCTTCCTCAGGAACTCCTTGAACACATGGCACATTAGTCTCTGGAAGGTGGCTGGTGCGTTGGTAAGCCCAAATGGCATTACTCTAAAAGCAAAAATGCCCCATTCTGTGGCAAAGGCTGTCATATGCTGATCTTCTGGAGCTATGGCTACTTGATTGTAACCTGAAAATCCATCAAGGAAGTTGTACACTTCCTTGCCTGCCACTCTTTCTAAGAGATGTTCTGTGATGGGAAGCGGATAGTTATCTCGAATTGTGGCTACATTGACCTTCTTCAAGTTAATGCACACACACAGCTTGCCATTCTTCTTGGGCACCACTACGATGGGGGATACCCACTCAGTGTGCTCAATTTCATAGATAAATCCAGCTTCGACCAGTCTATCTATCTCCTCTTTGATCTTAGCAGCGTAATTATCGTTATATGTATAGGGCTTTTGCTTAGAGGGTTTGGCATCTGAAGTCATGGGGATGGTGTGTGAGCATATGTCAGGGTCAACACCTTTCAAATCCTTGTAACTCCAAGCGAATACATCTCTGTATTCTCTTAGCAAGGCAATTAACGCATGCTCTTCTTCCTCTGTTAGGTCATGGCCTATGTACGTGCATCTCTCCTCTCCTTCTTCTAGGGCCACTACTATTTTCTTGGTGGTTTCTTTGTTATCATAGGCCTCTCTTGATTGCGCCTCTCGTTTAGGCATTCTTATCATGACTCTCCTGTCGTCTATCTCGTACTTCTTAAAATTTTCTGGGACCTCAAACAAGGATTCTTCCTCTTCTAGTGAGACTTCTTTCTTCTTTCGTTTCTTTCCTTCTTCCTTCGGTGTCACATGTGTGGCTAATCTTACATCGTTTGTAAGCTCTCTATGCCTCTGGGGTTGAAATTCTACTTCATGGAAGTATTCTTCATCTGATGCAAAAGGTGGGTCCATAATGATTGACTCTAGATCGGAGTCACTTGCATCCTCAATTGCATCAGGGCTAGGTTCGCATTCTTCTAGAACTGCCTCTCCCATGATTGGCTCTATGGAGAAGACTGAAATGTCATAGCCATCCTCATCACAGTGAGGTGTCCATTGTTCCTCATTGATGGCTACATCCATTGTTGCTAGGATTTCTGCCCAGCCGTGAGGTTCAAATTCTTCGTCTGGAAAAACTACAGGTGCATAGGCTGGGTCTTGAATTGATCTATGGTTTTCTTTTGCACCTACCTCTCTGGCTTTCTCTCTCTTCTCTTCTTCTACTGCTACCTTGCACATCCATAAGTGGGTGTCTTCATGCATCCATGAGGATCCTGATCCTATGGAATGCACAGATTTCGTATCATCTTTGGCTCTATGGATGGGAGGTACATCTCTATGAGAGTAATCTTTGAGATTTACTTTGGTTGTAACACCTAAGTGTTGCAAATACAAGGAGTTGGTTCCCCAGTCCTGTACCACTTGCAACTGTCGCATAAATGGTCTTCCCAAAATCATCTCATAGGCATGATTTTTGCTAAAGTCACATATAGCAAATGTATGCTCGAACTCAACACCACATGTAGTGAGAGTTATTCCTTCTAACAACCCTAGGGGTCTCTCTATGTGACCATCGGCCATCTGTAATTTCATTCTCGTTGGCCTGAGTGCTAGCTTGCCCCAACGCTTCCATAGGGAAGTGGTGGCAATTGCAACTCCTGCACCTGAGTCCAAAATTGCCTTGGTGGTGTACTCCTGGTAGGTAATGGGAAGATAGGTGTTCCCTTCTTCACCTTCACACATATCTCCTATCTTATCCAAGGGTATTTCCGGTACTGTCCTCTGGGATCCTACCTGGGAATGAGGTTTCACTATCGCTGGTACTTGTTTAGCGACATGTTTCCATAATTCAGGTCTAACCTTGAGTAGCTCTTCTAACTTGAGATTGCACTGCACTTTAGTGTTTTTCACTACCTCTGTGTTCCTAGGTAAGAATGAGTCCTCATTTCGTACCATGACCGTGGGTACTCTCATACAAGTAGACTTAGCTTCCCATGGGCCTGTGAAGTGGGGTAATTCTTGTAGAGAGTTAGACTCAAAGTCTAATCTTCCTTGAGATTGGGTACTCTCCTGCTCTCCATAAATGGATGGAATGTCTTGTGGGAATTGGTCATGTGCATCATCCACAAGTTCAATAGGAGGAGGGACTTCACTCTCTTTGGCCCATTTGTCTTCTTGAATCTCGCGTAGGAATTCTGGTGTGAACCGATTCATAGAAGATGATGTGTCTGGCTCCGTAGAGTTAGGCACATAGGCTCCAGGCGCATAGGCTTTCTGGGCAGGAAGACTTGCTCTTTCACTTGCCTTGTCCTTGTGTTGAGAGGCGGGTTCCTTTTCTGATTGTGCAATCAGCTTCTCTATTCTTTCTAACAGTCCATCAAAGTGCAACTGTGTCTTAGCTGAACTAGAGATGTTAAATAGGCGACTGGCCTCAAACATGGTCTGAGCCAATTCCACCATTTTGGCACAAATTTTAGTTCGTTCAAGCTCTAATTCTGCTCTAGGGTAGCACTTTTCATGATCAGTTATGTTTGGCCCTTCTTGGATTCTGGCCTGATATGCTTTAAGCATCATATTAAGGTCTTCGGGAGTGGGATTTGCTAAGACTGATCCTACTCGGGGTGGTGGAATTAGGTGAGGCGGGTTGGAAGGTGGCTGGTCGGATGGAGTTGGAAATGGTGGTGGTGGGGTAGTGTGAGAGGGAGTTTGAGATGTGAGTTCAGTTATCCTGGCTTTGGTTTCTCTTATGCTTTCCTCAAGTTCACTCATCTTTTTAGCCCATTGTCTTTTCATTCTTTCCCTACTATCTTTCCACGCTCTAGTCCTCTTCTTTGTCGTACTCTCTGTTTCACTAACTTCGGGGCTTTTTTCCTGACCTACACCCTGGTTTTGCTGCAGTGCTTGGGCTCTAGTGATTACTTGTACTGGTGCAGTGGAAGTCACACTCCCTGTGGAGTCTACCACTAACCCAACAATGTTGATAGGAGTGATTTTTGGCCTTTGGGCAATCTCGTAAGAGATGCTCCTTTCCACATTCTTGGCAAAAACCTTGGATCGTCACTGACTGGGGTTGTGTAGGTGGAGGTAAGGGACAATCACGAATGAGGTGATCTCCTTGGCATCTGTAGCACGGTCCTCTAGGGAATGGAGGTCTTACCTGTCTAGGTTGAGGCCTAGGATTGGGGTTTGTATACATGAGGTTTGTGTGATCTGACTCCCAACTAGGTTCACTCGGTTCTTCACTATAGTAGGACTCACCATGTTCAGGAGATTGCATGTAGTAAGCCTGGGGACTATCAACGTGTGTAGAATCAAAGCTATGGTCACTGGGATCATTTTCTGAAAGCACTGGTGTTACAAGGACTATAGCTCTATTCAGGTTTTCTTCTGCAACAGCATACTTTACCGGAATCACATTAGCTGGAGCTGGGGGTTGTTGTGCTAGCACAGGCTGAGGCCTTTGTTGGTTTTGATAGGGTTGGTAGGTTTGTTGAGGTCTAGCATACTGCTGAGGTGGGTACTGGTTCTGGTATCTTCCTTGTTGAGGGTATGGCTGTGGGTACGTATGCCTCACGGTTTGCTTATTGTAGGGGCAATCTTGCGCGGTGTGATTGGTGTACCTTCGTCCTATAGTGCAGTACTGGCTACCAGGATTAACTTGGGGTTGAGCCATAATGGGACATACATTCGCCATGTGGTCGCCACCACAATTATAGCACCTTTTCACAGGGGCAAACCTTGGGATTTGTTTGCTAGAGACACCTAGTTTCTGAGCAACTTTCTCTGCAAGTTCCTCAATCGATGTGGATTGCGTGGAAGAGAGGTTAGAGGCACTATCCGAATCTTTGTATATCTTGGAAAGCTCTAACTCCTCCCCTAGGTTATCCTCGATGTCAATGCACATGCGCACACACTCTTCTATGGTCCTAGGGTCCTTCAAGTACACATAAGATCTCAATTTAGTACTTAGCAATCCATCCAGGAATAAAGCCACTTGCTTAGCTGGTGTGGGAAGCTCCGAGACAGGGCATCTTTCTAAGTATTGCCTAAATCTTCTTCCTGCAAGTCTCACAGTTTCTTGAGGGGTTTGCTTGAAGCTGTGAATCAGCGAGGAGGTATTATGCCTTATGCCACTCTTAGAGAATTCAATAATGAAAGCCTCTAGCAGTTGGTCTATGCTCCTGAACTGCCTCTCATTTAGTGGCTGAAACCATGTCAGGGCAGTGTTCCTAAGGGTCAGACCAAAGGCATTGTACTGCGTGAATAGATCCTCCACTTGTTCAGCTCTCAAGACTTGCCTAAACTCAGCCACATGATCGTATGGATCTCCAGTGCCATCGAAGTAGTTCTTCATGGACTTAACTAGCTGAGTCGGTCTCAAGGTTCTTGTGTGCTCTCTAGGTCGTGGTAGAGGGAACTCATCTGCATTTCTTTGATTCCTGTGAGCTCTAAGTATCTCAGGTTCTACTCTATTTGTTTCCGTCCTCGTTCTTTCTCTCCCCACTAGGTTGGCAAAGCTTACTTCTGGTCTATCTCTACTTCTATCTCTTTGCATTCCATGAGCTTGGGATGTTCCGGCTCCAGGGTGACCATAGGATACATTCGATCTTGGTTGGGGGAAAACGAATTCACCCTTCCAAGTGTAAGCATGCCTATCATTTTCCGTAACCACAAAGATCCTTTCTGAAGCGTGATCTAAGTAGGTCACTCTGCCTGGGCTATCAGGATCCTTAAACTCATAGATCATGATTGTTCCTATATCAGTTGGCTGATCAGATTTATACCTCCAAAAGGCTTCGTCAGTTTCTCGATTGAGGAGCAAATCTATGCTCTTATTATCCTGAGGAATCCACTCTGGGGTGATGATCCTAGTGAGAAACGATTTGCCTCGAGGGGTTCTAGGTTTTGTTCCCATGTTTCCTTGCTCTAGGTCCCCTAAGTCCGCTTCTGAGATCACATTCCCAAATTCGTCCGTCTTATCTGGGTGACTGGTGACTACGTATATGGTTCCTTCTTTGTCCAAGTATGCTCCATTTTCAAACTTGACAGCTGGGTGCTCTAGTCCAATGGATTGATCAGGATTCTTAATCTGTACCACAGATCTTCCTAGGCCGTCCTCATAGATGCTGGCACCTAATCGGTTGGTCCTAAGGTATTCCAACTGCGTTTTGTAAGGGCCCTATGCAGGTATGGCACTCCTGAACTGCCTGTAGGTCTCTCCATGCCTTGAGACATCTCTGATTCACTGGTATCAGAGCTGGTAATGCAAGTGGTGACTCAACTGCTGGGCCCAAGACCTCGCAGTATGATTGACACTAGCCTCTGAAGACCTAAGGCTTTGTCTATCTCTTACTAGGTGTCGTCCTGATCTAAGGTTCATATGCCTAGTTAAGTAGCCCGATTTTTTTTTGCCCAGAGTACAACCTCGTTGCCGATCAATTGGTATCAGTCACTTGATTCTTTTTAGTTATTTATCGTGTTTAAGGTCTTGTCTGATATTACGTCATCAGGAATACTTGAATGTTCTTCGTACTTTTAGGTTGATCGTTCCACGTTAAACTCTTTTCCTTTAGGATTCTCAATCGTACAAAGATTATGTAGTTATCTTGCACTTTGAGTATTTAGGTAACCTTCAACTTGATAGATGCCTATCGCCGCCCTGGCTTACTCCTCTCACTAGTCGTTCTTAGCCTAAGCTAGGAATTGACACAGGGAGTTGAGAATTTCCAACCTTTTGTTTCCTGCTTGGTTGCCCTTGAATGCCCAGGAAGTGTGTTCCCAAGCTTGCACTTACACTTGCTTAGAACGCCTTTCGTTGCTCTCAATAGATCTGTAAGAGTTCCAAAGTTAGCTTTAAGATTTAAATTCCAAAGACAGAACCAATGATTTTCATTCCTGTAGCACAAACACTAATTTGCATAGTGATTTTTAAGAAAACAATTCTAAAGACCCCTGACTTTGATCCCCTTGCCCAAGAGCTCAAAAAATGGATTCCGTATGAAAAAGTTATGACTGTTCAGGGTTTAGGGGGTTAAAACAGGATTCAATCTGGCTGACAGATCCTAGGATTCTCTCCCAAATCTCAAATGTAGGAACCTCCAGAAATGCTAATGGATTGACTATTTTGTCCCAAAATTATCCCAAATTTTGAACAAAAGCAAACCCTAATTTTTGGCCGAAAAGCCTGTCAATCGCGATTGACAGAGGTGTCCGTCAGGCCTGTCAGTCGCGATCGACAGTGTCAATCGCGATCGACAGAGTCGATCGTGGCTATCAATCGCGATCGACGGTATCAATCGCGATCGACACGTTTTCTGGGTTTTTCGCCAAAATTTCAGTCAATCGGGGGCCTATCAGTCGCGATGGACACGTGGCTACGAGTAAAAGTCAATCAATCGTTGAATTTCAGTCGGTCGCGATCGACGGTGTCAATCGCGACTGACAGAGGTGTCGGTCGTGGCTGTCGATCGCGATCGACGGTGTCAATCGCGACTGACAGAGGTGTCGGTCGTGGCTCACCATCAATCGCGATTGACAGGGTCCTATGTGGCAGTCTGTCGGTTGTGAAGTCTGTCGGTCGCGATTGACAGGGTCTGTCGGTCGCGATTGACAGGGTCTGTCGGTCGCGATTGACAGGGTCTGTCGGTCGCGATTGACAGGGTCTGTCGGTCGCGATTGACAGAGGCTGTCGGTCGCGATTGACAGAAA